>CAWUFQ010000681.1:0-72500 GCA_963921405.1 Cepaea hortensis | reverse complement strand
CATACATACATACATACATACATACATACATACATACATACATACATACATACATACATACATACATACATACATACATACATACATACATACATACATACATACATACATACATACATACATACATACATACATACATACATACATACATACATACATACATACATACATACATACATACATACATACATACATACATACATACATACATACATACATACATACATACATACATACATACATACATACATACATACATACATACATACATACATACATACATACATACATACATACATACATACATACATACATACATACATACATACATACATACATACATACATACATACATACATACATACATACATACATACATACATACATACATACATACATACATACATACATAATTAACACAGCAAGGCATTCGCTCAATCGCACACTCACACACACATTTCCTTACACACATTCCCTACATAAACGAGAAGGTGAAGATAAATAATGTTTAACTCGATGTAGACAAAAGTTAACGCATAGTTTGTAGTGTACGTCTGTCAATTCTGTTATGTTTTTTGTTGTTGTAGAAGGTTACAACTCAGTCCCCACGATTTTGTTTGTTTAGACCTGCAAGGCAAGGGTACATCTACATCTTCGGCTTGGCTTGATACTAAAAATTCTGCTACACCCTTTGACGACCAAGGAGAGGCTTTTAACGCATCGGGACCATTTTCTGTCATCGCCGAATTTAGTCTTCATTCCGTGATTTGTACTTCTCAAGGTAACTTTAAAGTCAACGGTCTTTTTACACACCTTGGAGAGAATTGATTATGTGCTGCCAGACCCTTAATTTTATAACCAACAAGCACGAGATGGGTGATATTATTACTACCACACAGTCTTTTCTACTTCCCATCAACGTTCTTTGTATTTTGGATTACAAAGAATTGGTAGCTTAGGTAATTTTTATTTTATCTGCATCGATGGGGATTCTAACACAGACTTGGTAGGCAGGAGTGCTACACATGCGTTACCGCTACAAAGTAGTCAATCAATAAATTAGGTAAAGCTTATACCGCTGTCTACGTCTTGCTCGCTTGCCTTAAAACTTGCCATCCAGTATGGTTTTATAAGAGTGTTATGACTTTGAGTAGCGGGGTAGGGGTATCCCCTTTCAAAGGAGAAGTAAGGTGCCTCCTTGCCTCCGCTAGCCTACGGGACACCCTTGGGCAAGGTGGAATACCCGTTCAGCCCCCCCCCCCCCTCCCCGATATGGTTACGTGAAGTTATGTTTGCAGGTGGTGGATGAAGATGGAGAGCAGCCGACAGATAGTTGTAGGTTATGGTCTCCACCTTCACGACGGTAGGGAGAGGATCTCTTTTTTGAGGAGACAATGGCTACGGTCACTGACCAGTATGGTCACTGCTAGGAAGGAAATCAATGGCAAACTACCTTCTTTACAGATGCCAAGAAAATCATGTTGTGTGGACTCATCGATAATAGAGAAACGACATAAATGGGTGCTCCATAGGATCAGCCTCGCCCGGTAGGGATAGTTATGTGCACCACGAGACTCCAGACCGTCAACAGGCTACTAGGTGCAAAAGATTAATATCATTTAAAGTAGGATCTTGGAATGTTAGAACAATGAATGCAGATGGAAAATTAGAAAACATCAAACAAGAAATGGAGAGAGAGAGAGAGACGATTAACATATTAGGAATATCGAGATGGAAAGGGGCAGGGTTAAGGACAGGAGAGGATTGTAAGTTTATTTACTCTGGGGGAGAACAACAGCAAAGAGGTGTAGCCATTATATTAGATATCATCATCATCAAGTGCCGTGCCGGCTCTCGTAGGCGTTCATGGCTCTCCACAGATCTCGATCTTTGGTGTTCTGGATCAACTCTGCTGATGATATTCCTCCATGCCACCGACTCAGTCCGTCCAGCATCATTTCTCTTGGTCTGCCTCTGACTCTCTTCCCCTCGATCTTTCCAGTTGTCACGATGTTCTCTAATGCCTCTCTTCTCTTCACATGACCGAAGAAAGATGTTTGTCTCTTTCTTATTGTTGTATATAATGTTCTAGTTTCATTAGCCTCCTTCAGTCAATCGTTGTTAGTTACTCTGGCAGTCCAAGGAATTCGCAACATTCGTCTTAAAAACCACATCTCTGTTGCTTCTAAGTTCTTCGTAATTTGTTCATTTACATTCCAAGATTCGCTGCCATACAGCAAAACTGGTTCTATATAGCATTTTAGTACTCTCTTTCTTACATTCATTGATAGCGACTTATTACATAAGATACTCTTCATTTTCTGAAATGCTGTCTTTGCCTGCCCTATTCTGCTCTTAATCTCTTCTGTACATCTTCCATCTGATGTTATAAGTGCCCCTAGGTACTTCCATCTGATGTTATAAGTGCCCCTAGGTATTTAAAATTATTCACTTGGTTGAGAATTTCCCCTTCTATTTCTATGTCACATTTTGGTGTCCCCATTTTCTTTGATATCACCATTGTTACTGTTTTCTTGATATTCAAGGACAGTCCTTTCTGTGCACTCTCTGTTACTACACTGTCCAACAATTGTTGTAGGTCTGTTGCATTATCCGCCACCAATACTGTGTCATCTGCATAGCGTATATTGTTTATATTATATCCTCCGATTAGTATTCCTGGCTTCTCTTTGATTTCTCTCATTATTACTTCGCTATACAGAGAGAAGAGATCGGATGACAAGACACACCCCTGTCGTACTCCTAGCTTTATCTGTTCGTAACTACCCTCTTTATTTCCCATTTTAATTGCTGCTACTTGGTTCCAGTATATATTCTTTATTATTCTTAAATCTTTCCCATCAATGTTGATATCTTCCAACATTTTAATCAGCTCATCATGTTTTACTTTATCAAATGCCTTAGTATAATCTATGAAGCATAAATATATGTCTCTCTGTTTCTCTATTGATCTTTCTATTAGTGTTCGTAATATATATATATTGCATTGTTTGTACCCTTTCCTTCCATAAAACCATACTGTTCTTCACTAATTTCCATTTTTATTTTCTTTCTTGTTCTTCTCATTATAATTCTGTGTAGAAGCTTAGTGACATGGTTTATGAGGTTAATTGTACGAAACTCTTGGCATTCAAGTGCTCCTGGTCTCTTTGGTATTGCTATAAATACAGATTCCAGCATATCGCTCGGTAAATATCCACTGTTGTAAATATCATTAAGCATTTTGGTTAATTTCTTCTACTGTGATTTCATCTGGCCCAGCTGTTTTTCCTTTCCTCATATGTTTCATAGCGTCAGCGACTTCTTCTTTTAGAATACGTGGGCCTTCTAAGTTACTTTCTTCTGTTAATTCTTCCCTTTCTCTATTATATAATTCTCTTATATACTCATTCCACCTCTTCATTATAACACCTTCCTCCAATAAAATCTGTCCTGTTTTTGATTTCAAACACCCTGTATTTATTCTTATTTTTCTTCCTGTGAGCTCGCTGATTTGTCTGTGCATACTTTTTTGATCTTTAATGGAATTTAATTCAATTTTTCTGCATTGCACGTTTAACCAAATTTCTTTTGCCTTCACACATTTATCTCTTATTTCTTTATTTATCTTAGCATACTCTTGTTTGTCATTTTTATTCTGTTTCCTTTTGTCCATCAGCCTTAAGATTTCTTCATTCATCCATTTTTTCTTAGCTTTTTCGCTTCTCTCCGGTAATATTTCTTTGCTAGTTTGATGAATGGAGTCCCTTAACATTTCCCATTGTTCATCTATACTCTGTATTTTAGCTATTGCATTATACCTATTTTTCACAGTCACTCTGTATTGTTCTTGAATTTCTTTATCTATTTTCAGAACCTCTTTATTAAGTATCATGTTCTTAACCATTTTTTTCTCTCTCTTTAATCTTACTTTTATTTGTCCACATAGTGGCACATGATCACTGTTACCGTCAGCACCAGGCATTGTCTTTACATTAATTAATGCATTTCTAAATCTTTTATTAATAAGTATGTAGTCAATTTGGTTGCGTATTTTCATATCAGGGCTTTTCCATGTGTATAGTCGTCTTTTATGGTGTTTAAACCATGTGTTTCCAATTATCATATCATTAATATTTGCCCATTCTATTAGTTTCTCTCATCTTTCATTTCTTGTACCTAAACCGTAATTCCCCACTATATCCTCTGTTTTTCCCTTTCCTACTTTTGCATTAAAATCCCCCAGTATTATTTTTATTTCTTGTGATCCAATTTGGGCTATTGCCATTTCAACTTCATCGTACAAGTTTTGTATATCTTCATCACTACTGTTTGTTGTTGGTGCATATACTTGTATAATATTTATGTCTATTGGTTTGCCTTTGATTTTGACCATTATAACTCTATCTGAAATGCACCAGTATCCAGTCATAGATTTGGCTGTATTTTCATCAAATATTATTCCTACACCTTTTTCATGTGTCCCCCATCCAGAATAAATTATTGTGTGTTTGTCGGTTATAATTTTGCCAGATCCCTTCCATCTCATCTAACTTATACCTAGTATATTCATTTTCATGTTTTCCATTTCTCTTAGAACGTTGCTTAACTTTCCTAGCTCATTTAATGTCCTAACATTCCATGTTCCTACTCTAAATTTATTTAGTTTAGTTATTGTTTTAGTTTTGCCACCAGTAGCTGGATGACGGTCTGGTGTCACCTGTGGCTCATGACTGTCCCTACCGGACGAGGATGTCCTAAGACAGCCATTAACGTCGTTCACTATTTCTGAAATGTGTGTCGCCATGAAATCTTGGGAAGATAATGTGGTGGTTTCCCCTTGCCTTCCACATTCACTTGGTGGTCTTTTAACTCTGCCTTTGACAGCCATTTCCGACTGTCAGGACAAGTGAGTGCCCTGCTCTGCTCAGCTGCAGAGTTGTCCACTTATTCCGGTGGATACTCGGTCCCCAGAGCTTTGTTAGCCACACCGTGGTGTGTTTCCATCCTCTACCGCGGGGAGGTGCAGTTGGGATTTTCCCTTCCTAAAGTTATGGTCTATGACCAAAACTCTCCAGTACTTTTTAGAGGATATATTAGATAAGCAAACATAAAATTCTGTCAAAGGATATCGGGCTGTGTCAGACAGAGTTCTATTAGTAAACTTAAACGGAAGACCTTTTAAAATAAATGTCATTCAAGTATATGCCCCAACAAGTGAATGCAGTGAAGAAAGTATAGAAGAATTTTATAATGACATGGAGAGAAGAATTTTATAATGATATGAAAGTCTGCTTTGAAGAACCGTAAAAAATTAGAAATACATATCATAATGGGTGATTTTAACGCAAAAATAGGAAAGCAAGGCGGTGAATGCAGTGTAGGCAACCATGGTTTGGGAGAGAGAAATGAAAGAGGTTACAGACTTGTAGAAAGGGCAAAAGAATAAGAAATGGTTGTAGGAAACACCTGGTTTAAACAGCATCCTAGAAGATTATGGACATTAAGGAGTCCAGACAGCAGGATTAAAAACCAGATAGATTACATCCTGATTAGCAGAAGGTTTCGAAATGAGTTAACAGTTGTAAAAACAGTTACAAATGCAGACTGTTACAGAGATCACAGATTAATTACAGGCACACTGAGGGCGAAGTTAAAGAAAGTCAAGTATACAGCAGGAAACCCTAAATATGTCTTGTGCAAATTGAAAACTGACAAAGAAATACAAGATAACTTTAACATAGAAGTAAAGAACAAATTTGATTTATTGTCTGATCTAGAGATCCTATTTCAAGAATAAGATGATCAATGGGAAATGCTGAAGAATTCAATCAGTTTTGCAGCAGAAAAAAACTATTCCAAAATTAAACAAAGTAGGCCTTAAGACATGGATGACTGAAGAAATTTTACAACTAATGGAAACAAGAAGACAGAACAAAAATAATCCTGCCAAATATGAAGTAATTCACAGAAAAGTCAGAACCTTATGTAAGGAGGCAAAATAAACATGGCTTGAGAAAAACTGGATATAAATTGAAAACCAACACAACAGTAAACATGCGAAACTAATGCACACAAGAATTCAGGAGCTTACTAATCAAAAAGCACGTACATCAGCAGGCTGCCTAAAGACAAAAGATGGAAGAGTCATAATAGAAAAAGATCAGATCTTACATGTATGATCAGATTACGTGAAAAACCTTTATGACGATAACAGAGACGAACAGTATGATGTTCAAAATAATAATGAAGGACCAGAAATTTTGAAGATTGAGGTTCAGAATGGTCTTAACCATTTGAAATCTGGCAAGACAGCGTCACAACAGAAATGATTAATGCTTTAGAAGAATATGGAATAGATAAAGTTACCAGTCTGCTTAATACAAAATATGATACTGGAAATATACCTCATGAATTATGTAATTCTGTATTTATTGCAATCCCAAAGAAATCAGGAGCCTTGGAATGTGATCAACATCGAACAATTAGTATAATGAGTAACATCACGAAGATTTTGCTAAGAATTATCATGCAAAGAGTTAGGAGGAAAATACAACCTGAAATAGGAGAAGAACAATGTGGGTTTGTAGAAGGCAAGGGTACAGAAAATGCTGTGTATATACTGAGAACCGTAATCGAACGTTCTATAGAAGTAAACAAAGATCTACACCTTTGCTTTATTGACTACACAAAGGCTGTCGATAAAGTGAGACATGTTTACATGATAAGGATGCTTCAATCAATCAATCATGTGCCTTGCCGGAAAGCGTGGGCGGTCATGACTCGCCATTTCACTCGATCACAAGAGGCGTCGATCAGCTCAGCGTTCCTGTCTCGTCCATGCCACGTGGCCAAGCCATCCAGGTATTTTTGTCTCGGTCTTCCTCTTGGTCTGTTCCCCTCGATCTTGCCAGTTGTCAATATGTTCTCCAATCCATAACATGTCCCAAAAATTTTGACTGTCTTCGTCTAATTTCTCTAATCAGTCTACGATTTTCATTTGTCTCCTGTAGTACTTGGTCATTGTTTTTTTTTTTCTATCTTGAAGATCTACAAATTGATGGAAAAGACCTTAGACTTGTGAAAAACATATATTGGAAACAACAAGCTGCCATAAGAGTTGATAATGAAGTAGGCCAATATCATCTTATTAAGAGAGATGTGAGACGGGGATATGTAATGTCTCCAGATCTGTTTTTCCTGTACAGTGAAACCATTTTCAGAAATATTAAAGATATGGAAGGAATCAACATTGGGGGACGATGCATCAATAACATTAGATATGCAGATGATACAGTCCTAATTGCAGATAATGAACATGACCTGCAACATTTAGTGGAGCGGTTGTTACATGCAGTGAACAACTAGAGTTAGAATTAAATTGTAAAAAGACACAGATTATGGTCGTCACTAGGAAGAACGAAATACCACAATGTAATATACAAGTAAATGGGAATATTCTTCAACAAGTGAATAGGTACAACTATCACAGAACAGTAATAACATCTGATGGGAGATGCCTTGAAGAGATTAGAACAAGAATCGCCATGGCAAAAGTAGCTTTTAGCAAGATAAAAAACATACTGACCAATAAAAAGATGTCAATTGAAACGAAAAAAAGAGTGTTGAGGTGCTACATAGAACCTGTACTTTTATATGTATGTAAAGCTTAGACAATGAGCAGTCAAGCTGAGAAACATCTGATGGCTGTAGAAATGTGGTTTCTGAGGAAAATGCAAAGAATACCATGGACAGCCAGAAAGACCAATGAACAAGTCCTTCAAGAAACAAATGAAGATCGTAAACTGATTAGAGACATTAGACGAAGACAGTCAAAATTGTTTGTGCATGTTATGAGAAGAAATGAATTGGAGAACTTGGTGACAACTGGTAAGATCGAAGGGAAGATACCAAGGGGAAGACCTAGAAGCAAATACCTGGATGGCTTGGCCTCGTGGCATTGTCGGGACAGGAACACAGAGCTGATCCACGACTCTGGTGATCGAGTGAGATGGCAAAACATGACCGCCCACGGTTACCAGCATGGCACATGATGGATGGATGACTTTTTACGCGGCCTGAATATTTCTCTAGCCTCTTTATTTTTTTTTTTTTAAACTTCTTTCATCGACGCTCAGTTTTTTATAGAACCTCTGTATTTGATAGTTTTTGTTTCCATGAAATACGACATATTATTCTGTATATTCACATCTCCAATGCCTCTATTCGACTTTCACCCTTCTTGTTCATTGTCCAGGTTTTTGCGCCATATAGTAGTGTTGAATATACATAAGCATTTGACAATTTTCATGTGATAATTCACAAGGCGGTAAAAGTATGCTCACGACCAGTAGAGGGTACATGGTGCTAGACGCATATTTTACAGACCCAGCCGCACTCCAGGGGTCATGTGGTCAATGTCACACTGGTCGCCTTCACTTGCCTAGGCATTTCCTGGTGCCTGATTGAGTCTGAGTTATGTTACAGGGTGGCTGGACAGGGGTTTCCTCTGTCAAAGGTGATGTGCTTGCTTGCTTGCGTTCGCTGGCTGTGAACTTCAGCACGAAGTCCTGTATTTCGGATGAAGACATCCTGTTGTCCAACATCAGTGTGATGTCATACCGGACTGAGGTTTGCGTGAGTATCCGTTGTCCCATATCTGGCTTATCGGTGTGCAGGCTGGTGTTTCCTCGCCGTGCAGGCAAATACTCTCCGACTTCTGAAGAATCAGCGATCCTACTACGTTAGCCAGGACTCTGAAGGGACCTGTTGCCTAGGACGCATAACTAGGACGTGTTAGTAGGCCTTCGCCATCATGGAACCTGGCCCGTGATGCCTTGGAAACACCTCTGCGTCCTACAAAGGTTTTGTAAGGTGCCTCCTTTCCACCACTAGCTTAGGGTGTAGTATGTAATGTCCTATCTAATTATCAAAAGAGTGAAATACGTCATAGTTGACGTCATATAATATTATATAATTGGTCTAGAACTCAAGAAAACTGCATTTCATAGAGGGAGATAATAATGTCACAACATTTGTAAGGGAATTAACTCACGTGGTTTTTACTGGATAGTATATATCAAAAAAACGTGGATGTATGTGTGTGAGCGGGTGTGGTAGGGTTCCAGTACTCTTCCTCCGGATGGGGGATTGGCTGTGGAGTGGGTGTAAGACGGGTTTTCGTTGTTAAGGAGGTGTGCGGGTCGAGTCGTAGAGTGGTTGTAGTGTGGAGACTGGGTGGCAAAATCGCTAGTAAGGAAGTCGGCGTCGCTGATTGTATGACCGAGGGGTACGCGTGGTGATTGTATGACCGAGGGGTACGCGTTGCTGATGGTATGGCTCGTACGGACCCAAGTGGGGTTTCGCACACAATGCTCGGCGTGGCCGATGGTATTGCCCACTGGTCGGCGTGGCTGAGAGTATGACCCAATTGTCGGAGTGGCTGAGGGTATGACCCAGTTGTCGGCGTGACTGAGGGTATTACGCATTTTTCGGCGTGGCTAAGGGTAGGGCTCATAGGTCGGCGTGACAGTGGGTATGACTCGCATTTTATTATGGTTCTTCTCTCTCTCTCTCTCTCTCTCTCTCTCTCTCTCTCTCTCTCTCTCTCTCTCTCTCTCTCTCTCTCTCTATCTCTCTCTCTCTCTCTCTCGCTTTCTCTATTTCTCTCTTTCGCTCACTCTGAATTCCTCCGTGGGTGACAGTGGTATGATGTCAGTATTGTATCCTCCTAATGAGTCTGTGTATGTCTACAAGTAGAGGCCATAACTCGATGTTTAAGCGTGACTACGAAAAGTAATATTTCTTACAAAATCATTGGAATGCTCCAACAGCGAAAACTTAATCTCCACAAAAGAACTCATGTTTCACAGCCCTACCCGCGACAGAGATAATAACCTGTAAAACAGTTAATTAGCTTGCAGGAAAACAATGCGTGTCTCATAGTAAGTAGTATGTCATGTGTGTATGCATCCTTACTTCAGGAGCCTTAACCGAACCTGAAATGCTTTCATATGTGAGCTTATGTGATGTCCCAATACTCCTTACGAAAATGAGATTTCACATCTCATGCGTTAGGATACTTAATCGCTTCTGGTTTTCTAAATTTAAAAAGTTAAACTTTACTTATAAAACGCAATAGTATATACGAGTTAATATTAACTGATTCGCTGCCGACCGCCAACCGATTGCCGAACAGTCTCAACTGTTTTGTCCCTTCGTTAATATATTGCCAAGATTTGTGCGGTCCGTTTGTTTCTTTCGTTTGCGATCCCTTGCTCAATTTTAATACTCTGAAACGAATTTTTACGCCGAAAGAAGGTTTTTCATTTACATAGGCCACGAGTAATCGACATTTGGTGACTAAATATCGTGTGGATTTGTTTCCAAGTTGTGTTAAAAAAGCTGTAGTTACTCGCGGTTTTAGGAATTGCATGGGTCCTTGATTTTCGGCCTCATTTACATCAGATAAAAGATAAAAGATTGTAGTTATTCTTATTTAAAGGAAATTTGTAGAACGATTCTAAACTGAAAGCACACGTTAAATGTGTTTTTTTCCGGTTAAAATGTATTATTTATGAATGTAAACAAACTAACTCTTAGCCGCTAACCGTGAAGGTTTGTCATCATGTTGAATTAGCTGATGGGCCACACTTGTGCCCCTAAAGTTTGCTTTGCCTATCACAAAGTATTTAAGAAGTATTTAAATAATTAAATTAAAAGAATAATAATTATAACTAACTAACAAATAGCGTACATTTTGTGTTTATCGGCAGAAAACGGCCAAAACATATCTCGTGATTTTCCGACATTTTCCATTTTATGTGACAATGATGAGCTTCAAAATAGGATGTTTTTATTGTAATTTATTGGTGTTATGGAGCCGTGCTAGTGATTTGTGTGTAGCAAAGTGGTGTAGTTATCATAATTCAGTGAGTTTCATTGGATTTTAAACACCCTCGGATCAGTAGCGCCTTGGTAAGTGAAAATTTCACGTACTTGTCACCTCTGTCATCAATTTATTTTTTACAACATCTGCTAATATTATTATTATATTTCTAACTTTTAGCAACAGTAGCAATACCAATGTCTTCCTTGTGCAATGTTCTTTAATTTGATATATAATACAATATATTTACTACCATTTTAACAATGTTTAGACCAATATTGTGGCATACCCCTACTTCCCATTTTCTGCCATCAATTTCTGCTTGGGCAAAACCCATGTTTTGTTTGGCACTCAATCAGTTAAAAATAGTATTTTTGATGAGTGAAGTGAAAGTAAAGATGGCACCACAGTATAGATAGCAGGAGGTCTCTATCAACAATTTCGGTGCATATTTACGAATCCGATCATCAGACGTCCTTGGGTTTATCCGTTAAATAGCAATTGTAAAGTAACAGACTGTATATTGTAATGGTGCTTATTACTGTATGTAGTGGATGGGACTTAAACACTACCATTATACCGTTGGCGATGTGTCAGTGATACAAGACTCTACTTAAGGATACATCTGGTCAAATATGTAAGGGTACATCCGAGACACGTTGTTTAGAGGGGTACTACAAACAGGATGTCCTGCCTTTTGTTGAACCCCACAACTTAGCTATTAATGACCACCATGAAGGGGAGTGATTCTGCTTCGTCGTCAACAGAGCACGAGAAGTTTAAAATGGTCTCCCGTCTCTCTCTTTTCTATATACGTGTGACTCTAGGGTCACCAAGTAAAACCAACGGACATCCCGACATAAGTACAGCATAAGGCAATCTCAAAAGCAGAATATGCGAGAGTAACCAAGTCATCACAGTGTCCCACTAAGACTTCTCGTAGTTGCCCGTAGTTGACCAAAGTAAGAAATATCTCAACCAAACTTATACATATGTCGAAAGAAATGAGAAAATATGTTACCCAAATAAGGAAAAACGTTAGGCAATTTAAGAAATATCTCAACCAAACCTATAAATATGTCAACAGATAAAAGATAATTTATATAGCAAAAGTAATGTAAATATTGGCCTAATCAAGATATATCTCAATCAAACTTTTAAATATGTTGAACACAATAAGAAAATATATTAACCAAATATATAAACACAAAATTGTGTGTGTGTGTGTGTGCGTGTGTGTGTGTGTGTGTGTGTGTGTGTGTGTGTGTGTGTGTGTGTGTGTGTGTGCGTGCGTGCGTGTGCGTGAGCCAAATTAATGAAAATGTTGGGCAATTTAAGATATATTTCATCTAAATTTATAAATATGTCGACTGAAATAAGAAAATAGCTAGCACAAGGCGAGATGGTTACAAGAAGTCAAACAACATATTATCAATGATATATTAAGTGCATTATTAAGGTGTCAACTAATTAGATTACTAGCAGCATCTCCAATTCTCCACATCTTACTATCTTTATCAAAAATACTCTTTCTAAAACAGTAAACGTATCCCTACTCAATATGTTTCTATCTGCATGATATTATTTCCAAGGGTCATCTTTTCTTATTAGTATAACCCCTTTTCACAATACCAGGCACAACTCCCCGATTAACATAATCTATGTACTACATAACCTTCATTGTTCTCACGAAGTCTCTATTCCATAACATCTCATTGACCTACCTGTCATCAAGTATATTCTCTCCAATATCTAAGGTCTTTGTGGTCATTATCTCGCTTTGTATTGTACATATCATCAGCTTTCATAATTATGGTTCACCACCTGTCACCAGCGTCAAAGCCTTCAACCAGACCTTCTATACTTTCTTCAATCCAGACACTTAAAGACCTTTTATGTATCTTATGTAGTTATGTCAAGAGTGTCTTTAACATTTATCTGAAATGATATTTCACACTACATAATTATTAACGTCAACACTGTTCCCTTTTTTTACATTACCGAAAGCTTCAACTTACCATTCCAGAGCATCTGCTAAAGAAGCACTTCTACAGACTATTCACGCATCTCTCTACACTCTTGGCTTTCTTTCTACCACAAAATTTCTCTGTCTTTCATTGATAGATTCACAACTTTTCCATGTCACAGCATGAAGAACTCAAAACCTCCATTGTTCATGAGCTCCAATGAAACAGTCATAACGGTTAACAACATTTATGGCAATGCAGTCATTGGTTCTACTTGGTATAGTTTCGATATCATCTGGGTTTTCGTGATCAAGGGGCCATTTTCCGTGGCAGAAATCTTCACCTTTCCATACAACAATGTCTGCTACACTAACCTTCCATTGTTCTATCGCTCAACACTACAAGGGTTTTCTCGAAGTCTAACTAACATAACATTATATACGTTATTCACCTCTATCTCACTTTGTCATTTTACATCCGCAATAGCGTAAAGCCTCCAACCAACAGTGTATGTTATGAAGTCGGCCTTTCTTACAACCAAGTCTGCATTATTGATCTCTTGAATACCTCTATCACATCTTCTAGCCGACTTTCATCGTTTCATCTCACTTAACAATAACATTCTCTTTGATTTCAGTGCAACTGGTTTTCTGCTGTTTGGTAAATTTTCCCAACCTATTGGAGATAAATTGGCTGTCCTCTAACCTCTAACTTATTAGAAGCTTCCTTAGATAATGAATATGATCATCGACCAGTATGGTCTCCGCTAAGAAGGATATCAATGACACACGATCTTCTTAACGGATACCTATAAAATTATGATTCTACTCAGACTTATAATGAGAAGATTAAGATAGATAATAAAACTTGAAAGTTGGTGAAGAGTAGTATGGATGTGTGGAAGGAAAAGTTACAAAATAGGCAAGATATACATTACGAATACTAATAGAAAGATCAAAATAGAAGAGATGTCTTAACCAAGTGAATAATTTTATATACTTAGGGTCATTTATAACATCAGATGTTAGATACGCAAAAGAGTGTAAGAACAGAATAGGCCAAACAACAGCTATGTTTCAGAAAATGAAAAAGAAATCATATTAAGCAATAAGTCACTATCACGAAAATTAAAACTAAATCTCAAAAATATAATTTACAAACAAATACTTTGCTTAACATATTCATAGGTTTGGATGAGATATTTTTTAAACTGGCCAACATTTTCCCTAATTTGAGTAACATATTTTCTTATTTCGGTCGACATATTTATTAGTTTGGTTGAGATATTTCTTATTTCGGCCAACACTTTAATCAATTTGTCTAACATATTGTCTCACTTTGACTAACATATTTCTTAGTCTGGTCATCATTTTTCTCACGTTGGTAAACATTTTCGTACTTTTTAGACGTGTGATTAAAATATTTCTTAATTTAACACGTTATAACACAACATGAAAAGGTCTGCTGCTCAAAGCGGTCGCGGCTGCGCATCGAACACCTGGTAAGCGGTTCACGAACTGCGTTCGCAAGCCTTTGGCCACGGAGACCGGTTATGTAATTTTATACAGCTGATAAGCTGCGCTAAATACTCTTCGCTAAGTGACCTGATTGTTGTTAAGTACAAGGTACGCCTTCCCCGACTGGTGGTGGTGATTACAACTCTCCTCACCGACAACAAGAAGGCTTAGTCGGAAATTGTGAAGACTTGGTTAGACTCGCATATGCTACTTTTGAGACTGCATTGCGTTGTATTGATGTTGGGATGTCCTATGCTGTTACTCGGTGACACTAGGACTAAACGGTGAGAGACGGCACACAAATGTAAACTCTGGGTGCTCTGATGACAATGAAGTAAAGCCACTCCCCTTCATTGTGGCCATCACGAGTCAGGTGCCGATAGGACAACTTTTTTGTATCACCCCTCTTAATTATGTGTCCCAGATTGGGCCTTACACATGTGACTGGAAGCAACGTCCCCTATTGGCTGAATTAAACATTACTCATGTAACCGGATGTATCCTTATGCATGTGACCTGAAGCAACGCCACTGTGACCGGCCTTAACAGTAACCGCGTGTCTCGGATGTACCCTTACGCATGTGCCAGAAGCAACATCCCCACATGGTCCGGTTGTAGCCATGAACAACATGTCACGGATGTATCCTTATACATGAGACCAAAAGCAACGCCCCTTTGACCGGTTGTAACCAACAATCACGTTTCCGGGATGTATCCCTTAAACATGTGACTATGTGACTGATTGTACACCATCACACAGCGCGAGGAAGAGTCTTGTGTCTCTAGCACACCACGAACGGTACGATGATAGTGTTTAAGTCACAACCACTACACACAATAATAACTCCCATTATAATATACAGTTGTTTACTTTACAACAGCTATGTAATGGAAAAACCCAATGACTTGTGGCGATCGGATTCGTAAATATGCATCGGAATATTTTTTATGGTAGACATCCTATCTTCTATACTGGGAGACTGCAGTCAGAGACCTAAATTCGTGGCGGGAATCATTACGCAATGGCGCAGTCACATGAGAGGCAACAAGGACTGCAAGAGCTGTGAAGAAAAGGCTAGACAGAAAAACCACTGCAGGAAATTCTACTCCAGAAATGTCAAGCATTCTTCGTCCACATTGTCAAAGAACATTTCGAGCCAAAATAGGCCTTATCAGCCATCTTAGAACTCACGGCTCCATATTTTCAACCCCACTGGATGAAATGAATGGTCATCATCATTCTTGATGGACAACCAACATACTGTATCGTTTTACATTTCACTTTACACATCAAAAATACTATTTGTAATATTACCTCATATACACTATTAATTTTAATACGTAAAGTTTACCTTTTTAAATATACAAAAAACGGAAGCAGTTAAGTATCCTAACGCTTGAGATGTGAAATTAATTTTCTTAAAGAGTGTTGTGACGTCACATAAACGGATATAAGAAATTCAGGTTAAGTTCAGGCTCCTGAAATACGGATACATACCCACATGACACACTACTTGCTATGAGACATGCATTTTTCCCTGCCGGCTAATTAACTGTGAACAGGCCATTACGTCTGACGTGGTTGGCGCTGTGAAACATGAGTCGTTTGTGGAGATTAGGTCTTCATTGTTAGTACATTCCAGTGCTTTTGTAAGACGTGTTATTTATGCCACCC
The DNA here is from genome assembly GCA_963921405.1 of Cepaea hortensis. Lineage (NCBI taxonomy): Eukaryota > Metazoa > Mollusca > Gastropoda > Stylommatophora > Helicidae > Cepaea > Cepaea hortensis. The sequence goes on along the minus strand of CAWUFQ010000681.1, from coordinate 56,453 downwards.
TTAACACCGAGTGATGGCCGCTACTTATAGACACACATTATTAGGAGGATTCGTACTGACATCAGATTACTGTCACCCACCGACGAATACAGAATGAGAGAAAGAAAGAGAGGGTGAACGAGCGAGAGAACCATAAATAAAATACGAGTCATACCCACTGCCACATAGACCTATGAGCCCTACCCTCAGCCCCGCCGACAACTGGGTCATACCCACAGCAACGCCGACCAATTTGTCATACCCTTATTCACTCCGAAACTGGGTCATACTATCAGCCACGCAGACTACTAGGTCATACCCTCAGCTACGTCGACCACTGGGTTCGAAACTATCATCGGATCCATACTATTCATACCATCTGCCACGCTGACCACTGTGTTATACCCTAAGCCACGTCGACCACTGTGTTATACCCTAAGCCACGCTGAAATCTTCGCTGATTACTTTGCCACCACTTCTCCACGCTACAACCACTCAACGACTCGACCCGCCGACCTCCTTAACAAGGAAAGCCCGTCTTACACCCACTGCACAGAAACAACCCTCATCTGGATAAAGAGTTCTTTAACCTACCACACCAGCTCACACACAAACATCTCTTGTTTTTATATACGCAGCTCAGTAGACACCACATGACTTAATTCCTTTACAAAGTTTGTGACAAAATTATTTCCCCCTATGAGGTGCAGTTTTCATGAGGTGCTAGACCAGTTATATAGTATTATTATATGACGACACCTATAACGTATTTCATCTCATTTGATAATTAGACATTACATGCTACTTACGGGACACTGTTATGCAAAGAAAGAATTAATTAAAACTAGAGCTAATAAAATACGACCAGTGAGATAGAATTTGCAACTGTTAGTTGGGGAAAGCAGTAGAAGAAATAGACTGTTAACTATAGTCAGTGAGCTCGGCGTTTCATGGGGAAATGTAGAGGTCACAATCGACTACTTGGCGGGGAACTAGCTGGACTCGAGTCTTTCAGTCACAGGACAGCTTAGCGACCACACAAAGTTTTACTCGATTATGCACAACGTAGTTCTTTTTTCATTATACAACAGATAGTTTTCAACACTAAGTTGGAACTATTTTCGCCGACAATTATACTCCATTTGTACGTTATATACATATTAGTGTTCACCATTCAGACCAGGTAAACAAGGACTGTAGTGAACTACGAGTGGCATTGCATAGGATTTGCGACAGATGGAGAGTGATATTGTAATATCGTCATCACACGCGCTATAGTGACTGTACAGGAGAGAGATGTCCACCAAGCAGAACATCTCTATATAGAGACAATGGCTCCGGTAAACGACCTGTATAGTCACTGCCAAGAAGGAAATCAATGGCAAACTACCTTCTTTTCAGTTGCCTTGAACATCATGTCTTTTCACAACCTAGAACACACACACACACACACACACACACACACACATATATATATATATATATATATATATATATATATATATATATATATATATATACACACACACGAGGGGAAGTCCATAAGTAAGTCACAAATGGCTGTAGAAAAATAAGTAAATATGATAACAACTTATTTTTATACATACATTGTCCCTTTGTTTTTCAACATAATTTCCACCAACATTGATGCACTTATTCCATCGTTTTATCAGTCCTCCCAACCGGCTGCATAGGAATGCGTGCTCCTTTTTTTCTAAAAATACGCTTTCACTTCACATTTAACATCAGCGTCATTCGTGAAATGTCTCCCGCCAAGGTGTGTTTTCTGTGGACCAAAAAGGTGGAAATCACTAGGGGCTAAGTCGGGACTGTAAGGTAGATGTTCCAGAACTTCCCACCTTAGTTGGTTAATTTACTCCTGAGTTAATTGAGCCGTAAGTGGTCTGGCATTTTCATGAAGAAGCAACACTCCTGTAAGTCAGCAGTCCTGGGCGTTTTCTTCGAATTACATCATGAAGCGTCGATAGAACTTCACAATACGATTCAGAATTCACATTGTCACCTTTCATCTTGAAATTGGTTAAAAGCACTCCTTTACACCCCAGAACACTATCAGCATAACCTTCTCTGCTGATGGCGTAACCTTGAATTTTTGGACACAAGGCGAAGAAGGTTGTTTCCATTTCATCGAAGCATGCTTTGATTCGGGCTGGTAGTAATGCACCCATGATTCTTCCCCTGCAACAGTCCTTTTAAGTATGTCTTCGCCTTCATCTTTCTATCGACAGAGATGATGTAAGGACAGATCAAATCGATTCATTTTGTGTTCCTCCGTCAATTGTCTGGGTATCCACCTTGAGCACACTTTCTTAAATTTCAATCGATCATGCAATATGCTGTATGATGAACCATGTGAGCACCTTATTGCAGATGCTACAGCCGATCGTTACTCGCCTGTCACCTCTAATCATCTCCTCCACACGCTGTACGGATGCTTCTGTTGCAATCTGAACAGGACGACCAGATCATATTTCAAAAACAATGTTAGAGCGTCCTTGAGAAACTTTTTCTACCCAGCTATGCACCGCTTTACGGGACAAACATTTGTCAGCATAAACAGGAAGTATTTCCTTATGAATGTCCTTGGCAGGCAGTCCTTTTGCCCACAAAAAACACACAACAGCACGTAGTTCTTTGGTTATACACTCCGTAAGTACAGTCGCCATTTTGTTTATGCGCTGCACATGCGCATTAGACACCTAGCGCCACCTGACGAACGGGAATATAAAGTTCGAATTTGCTGTCACCTAATGACACCTGTCATCTGGATGGCTTGGCCTTGTGGCATGGTCGAGACAGAAACACGGAACTGATCCACGACTCTGTTGATCGAGTGAGATGGCAGAACATGACCGCCCACGCTTACCGGCATGGCACATGATGGATGGAATGACACCTGTAGAAAACACCAAGTACATTTACCTGCCACGCCACAGAAATGTGTGACTTACTTAGTGTGGGTGTGGGTGTGTGTGTGTGTGTGTGTGTGTGTGTGTGTGTGTGTGTGTCTGTATATATATATATATATATATATATATATATATATATATATATATATATATATATATATATATATATATATATATGACGTTAGGAGGCTGGATTATGGTAGAATACCAAAGGACATCTTTTTTGGTGAATTACAGATGGATAGGAGATCTCAGGATGGGTCTCTACTGCGATACAAAGATGTGTGTAAGCGGGACATGATTGATACAGGCATTGATAATTCACATTGGGAACAAGTCACCGCTGAACGTGTTGCATGGAGGGCAAATATCAGAAACGGAATAATGACAAAGGATAATATGATTGCAGATAAGCCACACACCGAGCATGCGAGACGTAAGATGGTGCATGATGGTGGAAAATACCATGTGTTCATATGCATCCATTGTGGACGAACATTTACAGCGTGAATTGTCCTTATCAGTCACATTCACTACCGCCATGGGTTGTAGCTATTATGGCTGTTTGAAGCATACTGTAATGTAACAAACTAAATAAATTATGTCAAGACGGCAAGGTGCCAATGAATGAATGTATGATAGTATATATATATATATATATATATATATATATATATATATATATATATATATATATATATATATATATATATATATATATATACTAGAATGTAGTGTTTAGTATTATAAGGATACAAACTATCAACCCTATTTCATCCATGTAAAGATTTTGTAAATACATGACTAGTGCAGTAAGTTACGCACAGTCATTAAGCTCAACTCTTTTCAAACTGAGCCAAACTTGTACAGTGTCACTTCAAGGTTTTTAAATAACTGGGAGGATAAAAGATGTGTGACAGAAGTGTGAAAGTAAGAGAAAATGGAAAATATACAATGGAGAGTTAGGACAACCAGCGGATTTTTTCTGCCGCTCAACGCGACTTTTTAATATTTGTCTGCGTCAAGCGTTTGCTTTCAATGTTGAGATATACTGTCTCGAATGTGTTGTGTGTAGTGTAGTGTATACCGTAGAAAAAGTATTTTAAGTCTCATAAGACGGAAATGTTGTCACGAATTAGTGGTATACACTTGTTTGTGATCACATTTAACCGAATTATGGCACTTGAAAACTAACTTACAAACAAATTATAGACAGACACACATGTTAGAAGGTAAATTATAATATTAGTTACATCCAAACACGCAAACAATCAGAAAAACAAACATGTAAAGTGCATACAATTGTTAGAACAAGGGAGATAACTCCGGGTCAGGGGACACAATAGACAGCGAAACACTAAATTAACAGTGAAAGATAACTTTACACGCGGAAGCGAGATAGGTAAAGCCTGTCGCGCACAGCTTGTGCAAGGGTTGTTTAATATTATATGGGGGACATGAAGCAATTCGAGTGTTGATCCTAAGAAAATCAACTTTGTATGGGTAGTAAGTTAATTTACTATTTGAGGGCAGGTCTTATAAGACAATGGTCCGGTTCAGAAAAACCTCTAATAAATATAATATTGCGATTGAGAAGAGGGAACACGCCAACCAGACAAGTTTGTGGCGATCACCAGTAGCCAAGTAAAGTAATACTACATTGTGACAATAGTCAGTAGAGGTCTATTGAGTTACCCAGAACCAAGTCTTTTACAAAAATTAGATACACTAATTTTTAGAAACCTCTTGCGTCACAACCAGGAGTCAAAGTTTGTAACGCAACACAGGAGGGGAGGGTGTGTGTCAAAGACTAAAATAGATAGGAGGGAAGACCATCCTGAATGAGTGGTCTACCTCAAGTAGATTAGAGGTAACCCAGTGCCCCAAAATGAGGGCAGGGTAGGTGTAGGAAGTAGATAGGGAGGGGAACTGTAAACAGTTCTCTCATGAGACACGGAAGTGTCAACCAGAGAGTAAGCACTCTGGTCACGGTATAATCACGCCAAGGTGATAGACACGAAGCACTAGAATAGGACTCAAGAGTAGACTACTACTCTAAGCGTGTTGAATGATGTAGCACGCAAAAGCCGAAGTACGCACGAGGTCCTTCCGCGTACTGTGTAATCAGCACGCGGAGAATCGTCAGACTGGGGACAGACTTCGTAGGGAACACATCACTTAGCGTCTTTGCGTATTTCTTTAGATGAGTAGATAGATTTAGCAGTAGGGCTAGGGACGACTAGTGATAGGCAATTCTGTGTATTCATGTGTGATGCATTAGAAACAGTTTTGTGCATTTATGTAATGTAAAGAGCCAGTGGCAATAAAATGTGTAATCAATTCCTCTCGTACGACTGACAAATCTTTTTGTGTGGTGCGAGAGAAGTTTATCCCATAATGCCTGTAGCATCGCTTGATGACAAAATCTATCACCAATTACGTAAACAGATATGGAAATATGGTATATAGCCAAAAGATTGGAAGAGAACTATTTTCATTCCAATACCAAAATAGGGCAACCTGAAATTATGCACCAACTATAGAACTGTTGCCTTGATCAGTCATGCAAGTAACATTCTACTAAACATCATAATGGGAAGACTTCGTAAGAAAATGGAAGAAGAAATTAATGTGGTTCAAGCTGGATTTAGACAAGGAAGAGGAACAAGAGATCACATTCTCAATATGCGTTTAATAATAGAGAAGTGCAGAGAATTTAATGTAAACCTATTCTCGTGTTTTGTGGATTATTCAAAGGAATTTGACTGTGTACAACATCAGAAACTTTGGGGAATCATGAGGAATATGGGCTTTCCGCCACATGTAATACAACTCATAAGAATGCTCTATCTAGACCAACAAGCAGTGGTTAGAATAGATGGTGAGACACCAGATTGGTTTGACATCAAGCAAGGAGTCCGTCAGGGATGTGTGCTGTCCCTCTATTTGTTTAACCTTTACGCCAAAAATATAATGAGAAATGTCAGAGAAGATATAAACAGAGAGCTATATAATGCCCTAAATATCGGTGGTCATGACATACAAGAGATTCGGTATGCTGATGATACAGTATTGCTATTCACAACACAGAATGGTATAGAAAACCTAATAGCCTCAACCCAATTGAACAGTGAAAATCACAACTTATATCTTAACATGGCAAAAACAAAAATAATGCATACAGATAAAACTATTATGGAGAAAGAAATATATGTTAACAAGGAAAGGTTGGAGTTAGTGGAAATTTTGAATATCTTTTGTCATTGATTACCAACAACGGTGACACAATGAAAGAAATTAAACTACGACAATCAAATGCTCTTCAAAGACTAAAACAACTGAATAAATTATGGAATGGGACAGACAGAACTACAAAAATTATATTTTTAAGGGCATGCATCTTTCCCATTGCAACATACGCCTGTGTGACCTTGACACTTACTAAACAAGCTGAACAGCACATAAATGCCGTTGAAAAAAAATGTTACAGACGAGTTCTTTGTGTTAGGTCTTAGTCAGAAATGACTGAGCTACCGTATAACAGTCGACAGTGCTACCTGCTTTCTGTTAGCGCCGAACGTTGGGCGGCGTTTACCAAACCCGACACCCAATATTGTGCCAACGGCTTCGAGCGGAAGAGCGCAACTGGGAGGGTACAAGCCATACTCTGGTGCGGGGAAATGCAACCTAAAGAAAAAATGTCATTGCAGGGCAGACCAGGCCCTAAGCCTTGGTTGGCAGCTGGTCTAGGATCGAATCTCTGACAGGCGGACAGTTAGAGCATTGCTTTGCTGATCCGACAGCTTCTGCAGCTTGTCTTGTTCCAGATGTATAGGTGTTACCTTTCCTCTGGAGTGAAATAGGCAGGCCGAAAGAGGGATCATGCTGCATGGGCAACATATGATCTCTATATTTTGGAGAGGAAATAACTCCAACCCTGGTCTTAACCGGTCTCGGAATCAAAGCGAGAGGCACCTGTTACGGGTGTTAAGTCCCTGTCAATTGCCTTAGACATGGGGCACCACGCGTTGCCTCTGACGGTGGGAGACACCTACAGATGTCACTGATCAGCTACCGCCAGCCTAAAGCTGGGCAGCCCCCGGCCAATTGGAAGCTAATCCGCCACAGTCAGCCTGCTTCAATGGGTGCTTGGGGCTAGGACAAAATCTGAATTGCAGGATGTAAACCCAATGCACCAGGTACTAATATACAGAAAAATAAAACCTCAAGCTACTGCTTGCAACCTGGAAAGTGAGAACCATGTGTCCAGGATTTTCCACTGACTTGACAAATATTGACGATGTGAGAAAACTGGCTTGTGATTGATGCCAAACTCAATCGTCTTAACATTGATATTTCTGGCCTGCAGGAGACTGGCCTCGCTGAGAAAGGGTCACTCAGGGAAAACAATTACACCTTTTTTGGAAGGGTAGAGGGCGGGCAGAAAAAAGGCAACACGGTGTGGGCTTTGCAGTGAAGAATCTGTTACTGGGAATGATTGAAATTCCAGCAGGAGGTAGTAAAAGACTTATTCTTGCGCTTGGCAACCTCTTGTGGCTTTGCCACCATTATTACTGCATATGCACCGACACTCGATTCCTCTTATGATGTGTAGGATTCGTTCTATGAGGAGTTAGACTCCGTGATCAAGGCAGTTCTAAAATCTGACTACATTTATATGCTCGGTGATTTCAATGCTCGTGTGGGCAAGGACTCTAGTTCATGGCCAGTGTGCCTTGGAAAATACAAAATCGGTCGCATGAATGAAAATGGGCAAAGGCTGCTGGAGCATTGCACCATAAATGACCTATACATTACACACTCCTTTTTTTAAACAAAAAAGCTGCATAAGGTCACATGGAAACATCCAAGATCCGGTAATTGGCACCAGCTGGACTTCATCATCACACGAAGACAACATCTGAACCATACATCATTGACTCGAAGTTACCACAGTGCTGACTGTGATACGAATCATTCTTTGGTTGTTGCAATGGTTAGACTGAGACCAAAGAGAATCTTCACAGCTAAACACAAATCTAGCCCCAGGATTAATATTAACACTCACGATCTTGAAAAGTGCTTTGAGTTTCAACAGCAACTTGAAGAGCCTTTGACTGATACACCAGAAAATATTACAGTAAGTGAATAGTGGGGTAAACTTAAGGAAACTCTTTATAAAACAGCCGTAGGGGTTTACGGTACTGTGGATCATAAGAGGCAGGACTGGTTGCCGTGAAGTTGGAACCGCTACTAACTAACTAACTAACTAACTAACTAACTAACTGGTTTGCTGCAAACAGCCAGACTCTGCAGCCCTTGATTGATAAGAAGAAGATAGCTCTCTTAAGAAGCAAGTAAAGACCAACTCGTAACACTCTGAGTGAGCTACAGCAAGCTAGGAAGGATGTGCAAAAGGCTGCCAGACAGTGTGAAAATGACTATTGGATCAAGTTATGTGAGTCCATTCAAATCGCAAGTGATAAGGGAAACTTCAGAAGTATGTATGACGGAATAAAGAAAGCCTGTGGTCCAATGATCAAAATAAGGGCACCATTGAAAACATTGACTGGAGAAATCATCACTGATAAGAAACAGCAGATGGACAGATGTGTAGAGCACTATTTGGAGCTTTACTCAAGTGAGACCAAACTAACGAATGATGCCCTTAATGCCATAGAGGCCCTACCAACTCTTGACCACCTGGACACACTTCCCACCATAACAGAAGTTAAGTGTGCTATACATGAACTTGCATCTGGCAAGGCTCTAGGTAAGGATGAGATTCTAATAGACGTTATTAGGAGTGGGCAAGACACACTCACTCTCAAGATCCACCAGCTAATAGAGCTATGCTGGCGAGAAGGACAAGTCCCACAGGATTTCAAATATTCAAGCATCATAACACTGTACAAGAACAAATGCGATCATAGCGACTGCAAAAACTATAGGGGTATCTTATTTCTGTATATTGTTGGAAAAGTATTTGCCAGAATTGTTCTGCGCAGACTTCAAGTCCTAGGAGATCAAGTCTACCCCGAATCACATGGTGGCTTTCGACAGAACTGGTCTACCATCGATATGATATTCTCATTGCGACAAATGCAAGAAAAATGCCGTGAACCGAATTAACCACTGTTTATTGCCTTCATCGACCTCACAAAGGCATTTGATTTGGTCAATCGTGAGGGTCTGTTCAAGGCACTAAAGAATATTGGCTGCCCACCAACTCTTCTGTCGATTGTGGAATTGTTCCACACAGGCATGAAGGGTATAATCAAGTTTGATGGTGCAACTTCTGAAGAGTTTGAAATCAAGAGTGGAGTTAAGCAAGGTTGTGTACTAGCTCCCACCCTCTTTGGAATATACCTTTCACATCTACTGAAATATGCCTTTCGTGAACAGGATGGTGGTATATACATTCACTCACGCTCAGATGGCGGCCTCTAAAATGCTCAGAGAGTGAAGGCCAAGACCAAAATTAGGAGGGTACTGATAAGAGAGTTGCTTTTTGCAGATGATGAGGAAGAATTACAATGTCTACTGTCTGCATTCTCCAATGCTTGTTCTGAATTTGGTTTAACAATTAGCAAAAAGAAGACACAGATTATGTCACAAGGTGCACATGGGGTACCATCAATCTTTATTGACGACGCCGAACTAGAGATAGTAGACCATTTTACATATCTAGGATCGGTGGTAAATAGCAAATTATCCCTAGATCAGGAAATCAACATCCGGATTGGTAAGGCAGCAACAACAATGAACAGGTTAAGAAAAAGAGTCTGGGAGAACAGGAAGCTTACTGCCAAAACAAAAGTCCTTGTCTATCAAGCCTGTGTCCTTAGTACTCTTCTCTATGGCAGTGAAACCTGGACAACTTACTCACACCAAGAGAACAATTTAAACAGCTTTCATATGCGGTGTCTGCGAAGAATTCTTGGTATTAAGTGGCAAGACAAAATCGCAAATACTGAAGTATTGGAAAGATCAGGTTGTGTGACGGTTTATTCCATGCTCAGTCTTCGTAGACTTAGATGGATAGGACATCTTAGGAGGATGGATTATTATAGAATACCAAATGACATCTTTTTGGTGAATTACAGATGGGTAAGAGATCTCGGACTTTGGTGTTCTGGATCAACTCTGCTGATGATATTCCTCCATGCCGCCATTTCAATCCACTCAGCATAATTTCTCTTGGTCTGCCTCTGCCTCTCTTCCCCTCGATATTTCCAGTTGTCACGATGTTCTCTAATGTCTCTGTTCTCAATGCGTGACCGAAGAAAGCTGTTTGTCTCTTTCTTATTGTTCTATTTAATGTTCTAGTTTCATTAGCCTGTTTCAGGCAGTCATTGTTAGTTACTCTGGCAATCAAGGAATTTGCAACATTCGTCTCAGAAACCACATCCTTGTTGCTTCTGATGTCTTCTTAATTTGTTCACTTACATTCCAAGATTCACTGCCATACAGTAACACTAGTTCTATATAGCATTTTAGCACTCTCTTTCTTACATTCAGTGTAATGACTTATTGCATAAGATACTCTTCATTTTCTGAAATAAGGCATTTGCTTGCCCTATTCTGCTCTTAATCTCTGTTGTACATCTTCCATCTGATGTTATAATACCCCTAGGTATTTAAAATTGTCCACGTGGTTAAGAATTTTCCCTTCTATTTCTATGTCATAATTTGGTATCATCATTATCTTTGATATCATCATTGTTACTGTTTTCTTGATATTCAAGAAGAGTTCTTTATTTGCACTCTCTGTTACTACAATGTCCAACAATTGTTGTAGGTCTGTTGCATTATCCGCCATTAATACTGTATCATGTGCATAGCGTATATTATTAATATTATAACATCCGATTAGTATTCCTTTCGTCTCTTTGATTGTCCTCATTATTACTTCGCTATATGGGGAGAAGAGATCCTGTGACAAGACACACCCCTGTCGTACTCCTGGCTTTATTTGTCCGTAACTGCCCTCATTATTTCCCATTTTAATTGTTGCTATTTGGTTCCAGTAAATATTCTTTATTATTCTTATATCTCTCCCATCAATGTTGATATCTTCCAACATTTTAATCAGTTCATCATGTTTTACTTTATCAAATACCTTAGTATAATCTATGAAGCACACATATATGTCTTTCTGTGTCTTCTGACCTTTCTATTACTGTCCGCAATGTATATATATGCAATGGCAAACTAGTGAGCGTAATCTTGCTAGGAAATCAACAATCAGCTGAAAGATGCTGATGTTGACAGCGATGTCCTGTAAATGCGAAAACAAATGTATATATTGCATTGTTTGTACACTTTCCTTCCATAAATGTCAGAGTCTTGCATAACACAAGACAAGTAGCTCATTTTCTGGCAAGTAATATCAAACTATCAAATCACACGAAGTGAATATACGAAAGTATTATTCACACGTTTTATTGACGCGCCGCATTTATCATGGCACAAACATCGTGCACTGACAATCCATAACAGTCATTATAGCATGAACAATATCACTACAATACATAATAATACATGCAAGCAATAAACATCTCACTTACAGTCAAACTATACAAGCGTTCGAACCAGTCTCCCACTGTCATACAGACTAGCTCTCAAGGCAGATTCAAACTCAACTCGCATTCCCTTGCGACCTGTCCGTTCAACGATCTAAGCCCGTCTCCCAGTTCTGGCGTCCTACACGCTTACACGCACACGTCAGCTGGTGTCCCCTGCACGGTTCACGGGGTGAACTCAATTGCTGTGCGTGGCTACCTATCCGGGCGTCGGTAACGACGCCGCGTTCTCTCTGCCGTGTTTAACATTACTCAGGGTTGCGTGTTGTTATGTTGTCTGGCGTTGGTACAGACAACGCGTCGCAACCTCGGATGTGAGACCTTGACACTCTCCACATCCCTTTTTCATGAAAGGATTTCCTTTCATGTACAATATATATCTAGGTGTTATTAAACATGTCAAAGTCGAACATTATACATTAACAATTATAATAAATATATACAGGTGAATAGTCAACAATATGTATACACCACTTATGTTGCACTATGAAGTACAACAGTCAAGTACAATCTATTTAATGGGCATTACCTCGCTGTGACCCAGCTAGTCCGGTAGGTATCGGCTAAACTGGCCCCTACCTCACAACCAAGAACAAAAATACTAAAATAATCAGGTCAAGCCGTGAGCATCTCCCTCTGAGATGATTCCTCCATCAGACCTCTGTTTAGAGTTTCTAATGAAGGTCAACAGTTTTGGCAATATACTGTCCATATCTAAACGATGTTACATTGACATGTTATTTATCAAGCACACATGTTAATGGTTACAATACATATTTACATATCACCAACAATTTAGAATAATGTTCCCTGGTTATTATGCAGAAAATTTAGGAACAATAATTTACCGTCGTTTACAAGACATAAATTTCAATTGCAAACTCATTTCTTAGTGTCATAATTTGATCCTTATTGACAAATGTGCACAAAAAGTCACGTTTGTAAAGAAGCAATCAAGTTACGATGCTGAGATTACATCCTATTAAAAAAAATCGATATATACAATTCCGTATATGGAAATATTTTAAATTACATTGTCATACATTTATATACTTTTAATATTACTATGCAAAAAATCGGAAGTATACAACTGTACTATTACATGTGTTGTGATGTCATTCATACAACGTTGGTCCGTTCTGGATGGATCTTCTATAAACGGAGTAGTAGTTGTTACCATCAGCTGTTGGATCGTCTCTTCCGCCTTCTGCTCGGATTGTACTGTCGCAATCATCTTTCGTACCTTGTTAAAACGTCTTGGACACCTCGGTCTGGATACTTTAGGATTACCTCACGTTTTAGTTGCTTGGTAACTTCTTGGATCCTGTAGTGTTGTCCCGTGACACTTCTCTATAGTGTCTGGTTGTTATAATATTTATTTACAATAATAATTACATTCTTTCTCATATCTCACAGTTATACAACACATTAGTTTACATAATACTGATTCCATTCTTTCTCATATCTCACAATTATACACGCATTCATTCGCATGATAATAATTAGAATCACAATATGTACATAAGTTATATACATTGGGAGATACAATCTTCCCCATCACAATGGTGTACACAGCGTTACTGACACATTGTCACACTTGGCTGTGGTACTAAGCACTATCTACGTTGCAGTTTTATACACCCTCTGCACTGTGCTCTGGTGTCGACTGGGTATTAGCTTCGTTGTATGGACATCTCGACAAAAGGTCTGCAAGACAGTTTTGTGAACCCTTTATTTGGTTAACCTCATAGCTATAGTCCTGCAGAAGAAGGGACCATCTTGCCACCCTGCTGTTACTAGGCGTTCCTCTGGTAACAATTGTCAGCGGAGTATTATCTGTTTCAATAATGAAATGTTTGCCTAACAAAAATCTAGAAAGTTTACGTACCGAAAATACCATGGCAAGAGCCTCGAGTTCCGGTGTACTGTAATTTCGTTCGCTGGTGTTCAGTTTTCGAGAGACGTAGTATACTGGGTACAAGATTTGGTCGTGTTCTTGGAGAAGCACACCTCCAATGGCTACGGAGCTCGCATCACACCTTAATCTAAAAGTAATATTCAAATTTGGCAATTTCAAAATAGGTGATTTAGAAAAATATGAAAGAATTTCATAAATGCTGGCCTTAAACATTCACTGTTTACAATCACATTGGGGTGTTTATTTGTTAGTAGATTAGTGAAACATTTGGTCAATTCAGCAAAATGAGGAATAAACTGTCTATAATAGTTTAAAAGACCTAATACACTTCGCAACTGTTTCTTAGTTGTCGGAAGCGACAATTTCAAAATTCTGGACATGATGTTATCGTCAGTTGATATAAAGCCATTTTAGATCTTATAGCCCAAAAATGAAATTTCCTGAAAGGCTATATCCACTTTGGAAGGTTTTACAGTCAGTCCATGATGTCTAATTCTGTCAAATGTCTGCTGTAGTGCTGTTATGTGCTCTGTCATGTCCTTTGTGTGTATGCAAATGTCGTCCATGTACCAAATGATGTTAGCAATGTCTGTCAAAAGAATTCTTGTCATTCTGACGAAGGTAGCTGGTGCATTGACTAATCCGAAAGGTAGTTTACACCATTCGTATAAACCCCAAGGTGTGGCAAATGCAGTCAGATGTATACTATCAGGATGTACAGCTATCTGCCAGTAGCCTTTTGTCATGTCAAGTTTAGTAAAATAACGTGAGTCAGATAGTTCAGTCAAGATGTCTTCACGGTTGCTCATTGGTTCTAAATCCAACTGTGTAATGCTGTTGAGCTTACGATAGTCCACACAGAGTCTAATAGTGTTGTCCTTTTTGCGTACCAAAACTATTGGTGAACAGAAATGAGATTGTGAACGTCGAATGATATGATTTGTTTCTAAATCAATGATTTCTTGATGAAGTTTTTCTTTATAGTGTATAGGGATGGAATATGGTCTACACTTAATAGGAACGTCAGATGTTAAGATGATTTGGTGTTGCACTAAATCTGTCTGTCCTGGGCTGTCCGTAAAGATCGTCCTGTAGTCTTGTATCAGTTGTCTGCACTTGTCAGTTTGTGTCTGAGTCAGTTTAGGATTTACCTTCATGTCTTGTAAGTTGGTCGTTGTGTCAAGAACTGGTGTCGGTATCTCGTCAGTGTCGTTGTCGTCCGTCTGGTCTACTATGGAGGTGCTTGCTGCAGTCTCTACTTGTTCGTCTTGCCTGTGGTGATAAGGTTTGAGCATGTTAATATGGAAAATGTTATGTTTGTCCCTAACTACAATCTCGTAATCTACCGTCGAAATTTGTCGTAGCACTTTGAACGGTCCTTGCCATGAGTCAGTTAGGAGATGTCTATCACTTGGCAAAAGAAGAAGAACGTCCTGTCCTGGCGTCAGTGTAATAGTTCTATTTCCTCTGTTAGCATATTGTCGGTAAATAGCTCCTGATTTTTGGAGAGCTTTTTTTTTGGCTAATATACATGATTTCATAATTCTATCACGCAATGATGTTACATGTTCATATGGTGAAATGGGTATAGACAAAGTTGCACTTTCAGTCAACATAGATTGGTACATTTCTAATGAGGAGTGAGTGAAATTGGTATTATGGCTCCCTAACTTAGTTCTAATATGGGAACAGACTTCCCTGATGTCTTTAGAAGTTATGGTTTTAGAAGGACTCGCTTCTGGCGAAATTTAGTACCTCTTGATATTATGTGGTCAAGAGGATCAATTGTGTCGACAGAGATATTTTTGAAAGGTCTGCTTGTTGACTCTGTTAATTGCAGTTCAGCTTGCGAGTGTTTCTTCTGTTTCACAAGCTTATGGCAGATGTCACAACTTCTGCAATACCGTTTGGTATCACTGCGAAACTTAGGCCAATAGAATTGAGTAAGTAATCTTGCTCTTGTTTTAGCATCAGCTATATGCCCTGCGAAGGGTATGTCATGTGCTAGCTTTAATGCTTGATTGCGGTTTTCTGCAGGTAGCACCGTTTGTTCTGTAGTGCTAGAACCTTTGGTATAGTACCGTGTCAGAATTCCGTTTTTCAGAGCAAAATACCATTTAGCATTCTTTGCTACTCGTGGCTTTTGGCCTATAAGTTTAAAATACTTCTGCAAAGATCGATCGGCTTTCTGGGCTGTTATAAACTTCTCCCTGGTTGTTTCAGGAGATGTCACAACTGGGCTTATTTGTTGTAAAGCCTCTGTTTGATCGATTCGATCTTGCATTTGGGCAGTAGATCTAGTCACAGCATTTACTACATTACAACGATCATTCTCATCACACATTACAATTACATGTATGTTCTGGCATAGCCAGGTTGGTATTTGTACATTCATTTACAGGTGGTAATACATCATGAATGGTGATTGGTGATGAAGGTGAAGTCAATATTACGAAGGTGAATATCAATATTACAACTGACAGATGATGTATTGATGTCATGTGGTATGTCATTCACTTCAGGAAGGTTTCCAATGATAATATCACAGCATGGATTGGTTAATGCTACGCATTTCACCTTTCCTGTAAGGAATGGTGTAGTTATATATGCCCATGCAAGTGGATATTTCTCTATGTTCCCTGAGAATGTCCTGCATGTGACATATTTACCACTATATTGTGTTGGTAAAATATAATCTCTCTTTACACCAATGGGAGAACTCCCGCTATCACGTAAGACTGTGGCAGCTTTACCATTAACATACCCCTGGTGTATGTTTAGTATACCTTTGGAGTTTACTACAGAATTGGCCTCCTCACTGGTAATAGGTATAGAATGGCCGCATGTTAACACGCCATCCTCATGAAATTGATCACAAATGGTACATTTTTCCTGATGGAACACTTCAATGGAATGTGCTGAGTTTACTGGGTGATCTTGTACACTTTCGTCTTCTGATGATGAACTGTCAAACATGGCTGCATTAGCCTTTTTGGTCATTGACTTGCCTTTACAATCCTTACGCCAGTGACCAAAAGCCTTACAAAGGTAACATTTTGTAAGTTTTTTGTAGTTCTTCCTTTCTTTATATAAACAAACAAACCCTTGACAAGGCTTCTCTGACGCTAAGGAAAAGAGGGCGGCCATAAGGCATTGGCAGAGGGTGCGGAGAGCAACCAATTCAGTTGACACAGAATTTGAGGAGGCTGAAATATATTTAAAAAAAGTCAAGGTGCAGGAATTTAAACTTCAGACAGCAGAGGCAAAAAGGATTAAGTGGGAACAGTTTATCAATGAAGTCGGTGGGGATGTGAAAAATTTTGGAGGCTGCACCGGCAGATGAAGAGACAGGCGATGCCTGGTACACATGGTACTGTTTATGATGATAACAACCGACCTATAACAACTGACAAGGTCAAAGGGGAGGCTTTTCTTTCACGATTTTTAAAACAGACGGATCAGCAAGATAGAGCTATTAGAGATAGCGTCAGAGAAGCCTTGTCTCCGGTCACTAGAAAGGAGGACTGTGAGAACGAACGAACGAACGAACGAACTTTATTTTAAAAGGGTAACAACTCTTTCTGAGATTAAGGACAAGGATATTAGACGGGTACTGTAGCGGGCTAAAGACACAGCGCCAGGTCAGGATGGGGTGAGGTACTCCCATATGAGTAACATAAATGATGGGGACTTGGAGGAGATGGCTCTTTGTTTCAACCTAAGCATCAATACGGCGGAAATACCCCACGATTGGCTGCATAGCTACCTGGTCCCACTCCCAAAGCCAGGTAAGGATCACTCCATACTTAATGGATACCGAATCATAACCCTGCAAAACATGTATGGCAAAGTCCTCGAAATGATAGTAGCACGCAGGCTCCAGCAAAATTTAGAAAGTCGTAATCTACTTCCCCAAGGACTCGGGAGTTACCGGCCTGGAAAGGACACCTGGGCCAATGCTGCAACTTTTGCATTTGATGTCTACGAGGCTTCCAGGATAAATAAGTGACAGTGGAGGTAGCTCTTGACCTGGAGGATGGGTATAACAGGGTCAGGTATGATCGGTTGATATACACACTGTTGGACATGGAGGTCTGCACTTGCCTTGTTAGATGGATTGCGGCGGTCCTTTATGAGCGTAAGGTTGCACTGCGCATGGGCTCCTGGACTTCTGACCCATGTACTATTACACCTGGGTTGCAACAGGGATCAGCCTTGTCCCCAGTACTCTTTAATGTCTACACCAGCAAAATCGCAGCTATTGAGACACCAGGTGTGGGTAGAATCTTGACATTTGCAGATGGTGTGCTGGTGTACAGACAGGGCAGAGACAGGACCAGCTTGGCGAAAGACTTACGGAAGTAAATAGGGTGGCAGAGTGGTGCAGGGAAGCAGCTGTCATTATACATCCAGACAAGGCATCGGTTGTGTGTGTGGTACTTCCTGGATAACCGGATCGTCAAGGCAGATGTCCCGGGTGTTATGTTGAATGGATGTCCTCTTAGGCGACAGGGTAAATTGATATACTTGGGTATCACCTTTGACAGGTGTTTGTCTTTTAAGGATCATGTGGAGGATTTGGTGGTGAAGGCTGATAGGGGACTTAATGCATTGAGTGCTATGGCAGCAACCGGGGTCGTTCAGAGAATGCTGTAGAGGCTCTTTCAGCGGATAATAATTTTTGTCATTGAGTATGGTTTGGGGCTGCTGACAGTATCAAAGAGCTAGCTTGAAAGGTTGGAGCGCATACAGAATGCTGCCATGCGGTTAATCCTGGGGTGCACAAAGGACACACCAATTATATGCATAACCTGTCCCTACCAACAATGACGGATAGGCATAGGGTCCTTCAGACCAAATGGTACCTGAGAGTTGCTGCAGTTAGGGATCACCCGCTGCATGCAGCCATGGATGTAGTCAAGGGTCATAGACTAAGACGAGGCAGGTCCTGGATGGCACAGGAAGAATTTTCTATACGTCAGGTGTGTGATCTAGAGACTATCAATCTTGAAAGAGAGTGCTGAAGTTCCGGAAGATATGACGGACTGGCACAATGTAATAATAACACTGGGTCGTGAATGCATAGAATAGGTACTGGCCGCACTGAGTTTGAAATGCAACAGCTGATCCAGAGTAAAACACACCATGGTGACATAGTCATCTATACCAATGGGTCAGTGGTGAAAAACAGATGTAGTGGCTGGGATTTGTTATGTTGTTTGTCCATGAAGAATGATGATGACCATTCATTTCATCCAGTGGGGTTGAAGGTATGGAGCCGTGGGTTCTAAGATGGCTGATATGGCCTATTTTGGCTCGAAATGTTCTTTGACAATGTGGGCAAAGAATGCTTGACATCTCTGGAGGAGGATTTCCTGCAGTGGTTTTACTGTCCTGCCTTTTCCTCACGGTTCTTGCAGTCCTGGTTGCCTCACATATGACTGCACCTTTGCGTAATGATGCATGCCACGAATTTCGGTCTCTGGCTGCAGCCTCCCATGTGTCATGATGAATTCCAAAAGCATTCAGTGAAATTTTCAGACTGTCTTTAAAGCGTTTCCTCTTGCCACCTAGGGAGCGTTTGCCACAACGCAGTTCGCTGTTGACATATGCCTGGGTCATTGACATTGAGGTGAGTGACCTGTAGCGGGGCTAGGAGAAAAACAACCAGCCCTAAGAAATAGTGGTGAGGGTTAGTGCAGAACCCCAGAGGGGGATGGGGCGAGAGACAGTGTATTGTTGTGTGAAATGAGGGGACTTCAGGGGAGAGTTGATGTTTGGACTCCGAGCTGGTCCGTAGTCGAAGGATAGGAGCTGAGTTAGAAAGAGAGCTCCGTCCTGTGTTGTGTTGCTCTCCGAGTTTGAATACAGGCCTAAAACCCAGTGGGGGTTGGATAGTTAATGGAGGCCTGAACCTAAACTGGGTTGGAGAGTTAATGGAGGCTAGACCCAGTGTGTGGGTTGTATTGTGTGAGGTCCAGCCGTGGATCGTAGCTGGATAACTGTAGGCCTAGACCCAGTGTGTGGGTTGTATTGTGTGAGGTCCAGCCGTGGATAGGAGCTGGATAACTGTCTTGTGAATTTGAGATTAAGCAGGCCTTGAGAAGGCAGTGATGTGTGCTGGTTAAGTTGTGAAGAGAATATATATATATATTCTGTGGATTATATTGTTTTCTGGATATAGAAATATTGTCCGTTAGTCCGTGTTCTTTCTGCATTAAAGGATTATGTGCGCCAACTCAATCTTGTTTCCTAACTGGTGGATGTGTACTGCAGGGTTGAGTTGTATTGTGAGACAGGTGGCTAGCTCAACTTACACTCCATAGTGACACACAAGGAACATTGAAAACCTATACAACGACCATCTCACTCAGTTATTATAAAGAACATCGTGAGATATCTGGGAGGCTTTCCGGTCAAGAACAGTATAGACATTGTTGTCATTCTGAGATATCTGTGAGCTTGTGGCTTATAGGGGATTTATTATCTGGTGACTACGTTCGATCAAATAAACAAACAAACCCTTGACAATTTAGACATTGTTGTTTCAAGAGATTAATGGCAAAATCTTTTGTGTGGGCACCATATAATTAACACAGACAGTCACGAAAGACCACCACGGCACATCAAAAACAGCGCGCGGGGAGAAAACATCGGCACAGAAAAGTCGGCGCTACGATACTAGCTGGACCATATCCTGACAGGTGTGTGTGGGTGTGACAAAGACAGGATTGAACACCACAGATAACAGACATGTCACGTGAAGGTCAGTACAGGTAAAACTGGATATCAGACAGTATTTCTGAAGCTAGCGGGGACGCCAGAAAATTAACGCAGACAGGCGCTTGTGTTTATAGGTCAAGCGAAAAGCGCAGGTGAGGGGTCGCGTGGACAAAAAGGTGGTTTGCGACAGGAGAGGGTCAGCGCTGTTTACGAGGACAGTGAAGTGTCGTGTATGACGGCAAAGTTTCCTGTCAGTTTACAGACAGATTAAGTGTGTATTATTGTGATAAAGAGTACTGAGGTAATGACTGAGGTTGACCTGCGGGGTCAACGCCATGGACGGTGGAAATTTACTAAAATTCTCCATAGTAGAACTGGATAAACAAGTTGTTTTGAACGAAAACCAGACTTTATCTTCGTCTTTGTGAATCCCTTTGTTATCATTACTCTGTCATGAGCAAACATTTTTACAACAAAGGAATACGTGTCGGCACCGCGGGCATGGTCGCATACGGTTGTCAAAAAGAACTTACTATAAAGAGCTAAAGTGCTGGACATTTGCTGCCATTTCTTTTGTTGAATTCATAACATATATGATACGGACCGTGTTAAAACAAGACGTTTGGATTATTACTTTGTTGTTACCACGTCCATGGAAAATAACCACTCAGCAAAACAATAAGTCGTTTTGGAATCTAGCATCGTAGACATTTCGGAATATTAACCAACAGACATTTCCAGCATATTGTGGGAAACTATTTAAAACAAACGAAAAACATTTGTGACTGATTAATAAGTACAGTATTGTCGACCAGCCATTTGGACATTTTGTTTGCTCTCATCGTTCTAACTGTCGTTATCGTTTGGGTATCTATATATGTATATGCTATTAAATGTAGTTGTTGGATAGGCATTTATTGCAATTTCTATCTAAATCAGGATAGGCTTTACAAAACTTGGTTCTTTCTTGTGCTTGTGATATTTTTGTAAGGACAACGCTAAAATGTTAGCGTGGTCGTGCATTGGCATTGGGGTCCTAACCAATATCTAGAGCCGCTGTGTATGACGTCAGAGTTGTGTATATTGTTAATTTAGAGTGCTTTTCTTTCTTTATTATTTACATATGATAGTTGTTTTCTTCGGATATATGTTACTATTGTGATCTTTCGTCATTTCTACTGTCTAGTGGTCGGTGTCAGTTTATATATATATATATATATATATATATATATATATATATATATATATATATATATATATATATATATATATGTGTATATATATATATATATATATATATATATATATATATATATATATATATATATATATATTACGCGCACTGTGGCTGTCTCACACAAGCTTGTGGATGTTACTGTGGTTTATTTCTGTGTGATCACCGTCTCCGTGTACTCAGCTTGTGCGTCTAGCGTTTTATAGACATCACTTATTGTTGTCATTCATTCGTTGTTTGTGTATATCTATATGTTTGTTTAACAATATTTCCAGAGATTTTATCAAACTAGTTCTCATATATATATATATATATATATATATATATATATATATATATATATATATATATATATATATATACATTGGCACCTTGCCGTCTTGACAGACGATATATATATATATATATATATATATATATATATATAAGGGAGTATAGGTAAATACCTCCTCACTACCTAGTGCTTATAGAGTGACTGGGTGAGTACAGAGTGATAGTATTGGTACTACGAATTTAAGTACACAGTGAGTGGTGGTGTACTTAGGGAAGGTACACAAAGACTAGCAGCAGGGCCTTTACATTTATAGTTTGCTGACAGACAGAAACGTGTCCACAAGTGCAAGATGCCTATTTTAATGGAATACATTGAAGCAGGTGAACGGTTAGGAATTAAGGGTAAAGAGTTACAGGAGTATGCAGAAGCGAAAGAACAAAAACAAGCTGAAAGAGAACAAAGACTGGCTGAGAGAGAACAAAAGCGTCTACAGGAAGAGAGAGAGACACAAGTGAAACTAGAAATGGAACAACAAAAACGCCTACACGAAAAGAAACAAATGCAACTAGAACTTGAAAAGGTAAAACAAACAAATGCGATGGAAATTGAGAAAGAGAAGCTCAAGTGTCAAATGGAAACAGAAATTGCACTAAAAAATTTAGACCTATCTAAGGGTCAAAGTGAGGAAAACAGAAGACCTTCGCAGTCATCACAGCGACTAAAACTGCCATACTTTACGGACCGTGACAGTCTTGAAGCTTATCTTTCCAGATTCGAGGCATCGGTAAAAATTTTAGGCATCCCAGAAGGAGAGTATGCGATTATACTGAGCGAGTATTTAACGGGAAAGGCCCTAGATGCCATGTTTAATTTACCTTTGGAAGAAAGAAACAACTATACTATTCTGCGTCAACGTTTGCTTATAAAGTTCCAACTAACAGAGCATGGATACAGAACAAAGTTCAGACAATTAGTGCCAGAGCCAAATCAAGATTTTACAGATTTTGTTAATACAGTAAAGAACACATTTAAAAAAATGGATGGAGCTTGCAGAAGTTGGGAAAGATTTTAATAAATTAGTGGATTTAATGTTAAGAGACACGGTATTAGCGTCGTGCAATACAACCTTAGTAGCCTTCTTTGAAGAACGTAAACCAAAGGACATGGACACAATGTCTCAGTTAGGGCAAAATTACATGACTGCACATCCAAACAGTCTCTCGGTAGATAAATGAGTGAGGAAATAGTCTGTGCAGCATATACGAAACAGGACAAGAATCCAGTTATCAGACCAAGGGCGAAGAGTGTGGATTTAGCACAGAAATGTGAGCAGCAAGAACCTCAAGATAATGGTTTCCGTGGCAACCATTTTGGCAGAGCAGGACGTTAGCCATACAAAAGGGGGAATTTTCAGAGACGTCCAAATACTTATGCCGGATGTTGGAATTGTGGGAGCCGGAGACACAAGGCAGCACAGTGTGATGCACAACCAACAAGTGAGCCAACGTGTAACGTAAGGAAGGAGATCATCTGTTTCAAATGTGGGAAAAAGGGGCACGTCAGCTACCAATGTACGGGCGGGGAAACGGAACACTCTAATGCAGCCCAAGTGATTGAAACATTTAACAAGGAAAGGTGTAGTGGATGCAAACCTCTTTTTGATAAAGACAGGGAACCGGTCTTAATGTGTGGTCACACAGTTAAGGCAGGATTAGCAGTGCATGCAGGAGAATGTTTGAAGATGCATCATGGATTTGTTAATGATAGGCCAGCGTTAACAATTAGGGATTCCGGATGTACGTCTATCGGAGTGAGAAAAAGTTTAATACATCCCTCAGATTACACAGGGAAAAAGATTAGATGCATAACATTTAATGGGACAGTAGAATTCTACCCATTAGCCGTGATAACAGTGAAAACACCATATATCACAGGAAGAGTGACAGTGTGTGTTCTGGACTCACCAGTTAACGGATCTGATCATCGGAAACGTACCAGGTGTTAAAGATTGTACAGAAGAAGAAGTAGTTTATTGGGACCAGAAACATAGTTTAAGTAGTAACGAGGTAGCTACCAAATGAAAACCTAAATTAGAGAGTATAGCTGAACAAGAAGAAGCTCTTGAAGTAGACATAGGGACTGTGGACAAGGATATGACAGCTGAGCAGGTGAGAATAGATCTCAAACATAGTTTAGGGACTCCCAGAGACAAGATACTACTCTGGACAAATGTGTCCAAGGGTGTAGTAAAGTGAGACATAGGCAATCAAAGAAGGGTAGATGGTGCTTCGGAAGGAAGAACAATAATCTCACTCGCCGGTTTTCAGATGGTGGAACTGCATGTGGGCAAGGGGTGGTACCCTTAGCACATAGAGACCGATATACTAGAACAGCTCAGGAGATTGCAGGTGCAGGGCACATAGGAATACGGCGTAAGCAGCAGAGAGCAGGATGCCAGGTATATTGGCCAGGATTTAATAAAGAGGTCAGACTAAACAGAGACTCCAGTGTAACGGTACAATATGCAGATAGCAAAGTTAAGGCAGTTCAAAAGAGTGTTAACGACATCACTGAACCAGGATTAGGATTAGCAAACATATGTTTTAAAAATATAGGAAACATGAGGTATGGGTACATGAAGAGTAGACACAGCATCGACAGGAATCAGAGGTTTGTTGATGCAAGAAAAGAACCACCTTATATATGGTCGGTACACAAACTCTACAGATATTTGATGGAAGACAGAGGCAATGCAGCGCCTCGACATTTATTCATAGACCATTATTAGCAAGGTTACATGGTTTGTGTGGTATTGAAGATGTTAATAGACCTGCGTGTACATAAATATAATGCTTTTCTATGTTATGTGGATTATTATGCCATGTATTGGCTCATGCATTGGTACACAAGATGGAAAGTTGGTTGTATTGATGTGTGGGGAATATGGGAGTTTACTATGTTTATTCCATGTATTATTTAGGGTGGTAGCTAGAGTAAGATGGAGTCATACTTAGGGCTACCCCGGCAATATGTCTGGGTCACATATTTGATAAGTATTAGTCTCCCAACATTTGAAAACGATGTTTTCTTTTGAGAAGGGGGTAATGACATATGCCTGGGTCATTGGCATTGAGGTGAGTGACCTGTAGCGGGGCTAGGAGAAAAACAACCAGCCCTGAGAAATAATGGTGAGGGTGAGTGCAGAACCCCAGGGGGGGGGGATGGGGCGAGAGACAGTGTATTGTTGTGTGAAGTCAGGGGACTTCAGGGGAGAGTTGATGTTTGGACTCCGAGCTGGTCGGTAGTTGAAGGATAGGAGCTGGGTTAGAAAGAGAGCTCCGTCCTGTGTTGTGTTGCTCTCCGAGTTTGAATGCAGGCGTAAAACCCAGTGGAAGTTGGATAGTTAATGGAGGCCTGAACTCAAACTGGATTGGAGAGTTAATGGAGGCTAGACCCAGTGTGTGGGTTGTATTGTGTGAGGTCCAGCCGTGGATAGTAGCTGGATAACTGTCTTGTGAATTTGAGATTAAGCAGGCCTTGAGAAGGCAGTGATGTGTGCTGGTTAAGTTGTGAAGAGGCTATATATATTCTGTGGATTATATTGTTTTCTGTATATAGAAATATTGTCCGTTTGTCCGTGTTCTTCTGCATTAAAGGATTATGTGCGCCAACTCAATCTTGTTTCCTAACTGGTGGATGTGTACTGCGGGGTTGAGTTGTATTGTGAGACAGGTGGCTAGCTCAACTTACACTCCATAGTGACATACAAGGAACATTGAAAACCTAGACAACGACCATCTCACTCAGTTATTATAAAGAACATCGTGAGAGCTGTAAAAAATTCGTTTAGGGAGCCTGTGATCTGGCATGCGAGTCAAGTGACCAGCCCAACGAATCTGATTCTTCATCAGTATAGTGTGGATACTGGGCATGGATGCTCTTTCTAGGACTTCAGTGTCTAGAATCTTGTCTTGCCATTTAATCTTCAGTAGCTTCCTTAGACAGACTGTGTGGCGGGGGCTTTATTGCAAAGGCTAATGGACGAGTCTTGAAAAAGGAGTCTGGCATATGAGACTACAACCTCCAGCATGAGAATGAAGGTGGGGAAGTAACAGCGGCATTCCGTTGGCTAGAGGAGACTACTTCATTATGGATTCAGAGAGCATGCTTAGTAAGGTGGAGAAAGCAATGTTTCGTGTGGAATGGCTCTCGTCGCTTCAGAGGACACAGATTGTGAGAATTGAATTAATATTTTGCCCTGGCCATGCGGAGGTGCATGGGAATTAACAGGCTGATAGGCTAGCAGGGAATTTACCTCTTGGTGGCAGGAGTTGGTCGTGCGCGTGTGGGACCAGGTGGAGAAGGCGGAGGAACAGATTAAGAACTCATATGTGGAAAGAATGAGATTGCGGGCGATCGGCAGGGGTCGTGGAAGAATCTCAAAACTGAGAGGGAAGACCAGGAGAACCTTTAATCAGATAGCGGTGGGAACGATTAGTAGTGTGACTCTTCGCTGGCTGTTGAACGATTGGACGGAGCACGTATGGGAATGTCCTGAGTGCAGTGATGTCGATTCTTAACTCAACATTATACATTGCTACAGATAGCGTTTTCTGAGGTGTTGACGTTGCTTTACGGTTTTGATCCGGCGCATCGAGTATAGACCAATCGACACTCGGGGGTTGATGTGGTCAGTATTATACTGGTCGTCTTTATTTTCCCAAGACACTTATGGTACCCACTTTAGATTGGGTCAACCTGGAAGTCTAAGTCAATTTAATAAATCCAAACACCTCCCCCCCCCCAGCTGCGGAAGGAAACCTACCTGGTCGACAGGCGAATTCCTAGCCACTGCGCCACCACGCCCCCCCCCCCAATTGTGGATGATTAGATCAGAATGCGCGTACACTTGGTTTTTTTTTTGGTAGTCTTCTCCATGCCCCCCCCCCCCCCCCCCGGAATTTTTCGACAATAAAATAGATTAAATCTATGGAGAAAACTTTATTACCCTAGGCCTATCCCGGTTATTTCGTGCGTCCTGTGCTGAATCATGAACGGGCTACATGCTATAGTATGTCCCACAAAGAATGCCTTCAATCACGATCAATTATTTTGAAAACTGTCTGTTGCATAGTTATGAAATTTTTCCAGCCGTCTTATATTTACCCCCACACAAGGAATATGTCTTTGATAGGTCCAAAAACAACTTAAATCATCGAAAGCGGCGACATTCCTTTGATGTTTTGCTGAACAACTAGTGATTTCTCGCTAACAAATTTATGTTTACGGTAATGGGAGATCCGCCAATTCAGATGACACACAAAGGCGTATCCGGATTCGTATGGGAGTGGGTGCAATGAAAGAAGTAGCTTAAAATCGACAGGGTAGGCTGCATTGCACCGGGTTTTTATCCCATATGGCTCAGTTTCTTTCCGCAGCGCGGAAAGCGTCGCACAAAGCACGAACTCCGTAGCTCCAGCGACGACCCTCGGGAGTCTCCGAAAAAATGCACTCGTGAAAGTAAGGACGCGGCCCGGAATGGAACATACAAACTTCGGAGCCTGAGTCAGAAGGCTTGACCACTTCACCACGGAGAATCTCGAGAGGGGGGGGGGGGGGGGGCAATGTGTTATATTAGTAAAGACAGATAATTTACAGAGGCACGGGGTAAATAATTTGTAAATTAACAGGATAGTAGAAGGAATATATTTCTTACCTTATTTTTCATTTCCTTCTTGCTTCTTCGGCTGCTGATTAATAAAGTGTACACAAGTATTCATGTTAGCTTTTTATATTGAGTTCGTAAAAGCTGCCAAATAGCTGTGCGTTAATGTGCATATGGAGTGACCAGAAATGACACCGCAAGTTAGTCATCATGTTTCCATTTTTAAGGATCTGTTCAGCTGTCTGTGTAGTTTGTTCACACGTACACATGGGTGACAGACCCGCTTTGAGTCTTCGTGAAAGACTGTCTACTCTGCTGTTTACCGTTCAGAGACGGAACATGATTACTTGTTTTGCACTATGAAAATAGTTGTCAGTGTCTCTGTAGTGGGTTTTCCTCTTAACGACCAAGATGTTGGTCCTCTTTTCATTGAAGTTTATAGATTGATTCGTATGCACGTGTGTTGTCCGCTAATTTGACAACGTGTTTGCTCTCACGTTTCTTGTTATGCCACAATATGTCAGTTTCCACCGCAATATTACTCTTCTGTTGGTATTCAATGCGTTTAGTGTGTGTGTGTGTTTGTGTGTGTGTGTGTGTGTTTTTTTTTCAATACAGTTTTTTGTCACCACTGAGGGCTTGCGGAATAGAAAATTCATCACTATGGAATACAAACTGTTGCCATTGACATTATGCTGATGCTGTAATGTTTAGGGCCTGCAATCCGTCTGAATAGTTGGAGCAAAATATCCCAGTAAGTGTGTACGTAGATTAAGGTCTGCGATCTGCTCAGACATTAATCTGTGTCGGGCGATTCCAGTCGGTTGATGATTGCCCTCGGTTGCATAAAATTCAATCCATCCTTTCTCTAATAGTCCTCTTCCTCTTTCAACACATGGTCCTCACATTTTTTCCAGTAACTTTTATCAATATTTAATAGCGGACTGGTTGACAGACAGACAGACAGACAGACAGACAGGAAGGTAGGTAGGTAGGTAGGTAGGTAGTAAGGTAGTTAGTTAGGTAGGTAGGTAGGTAGGTAGGTAGGTAGGTAGGTAGGCAGAAAGGTAGGTGGGTGGGTGGATGAATTGATGGATGGCTGGCTGGCTGTCTGGCAGGCTGGGTAGGTAGGTAGGTAGGTAGGTAGGTAGGTAGGTAGGTAGATAGATAGATAGATAGATAGATAGATAGATAGATAGATAGATAGATAGATAGATAGATAGATAGATAGATAGATAGATAGATAGATAGATAGATAGATAGATAGATAGATTAGATAGAACGAACGAACGAACGAAAATCTTTATTTTCAAAGGGTTAAGAATTGGGCACGCAGGCCCGTCTGACATTCTGCCCTTATTCTCTATTTCCTCTCATACATTCTTTCATTCAACATCTCTTATGAAGCAATTCTTTGACAACAAAAGAACAATAAGCATTAAAACACATGAAAAATAATCAATAATACATGACTCGATGAGTCTATGTTTAACATGGGCATCATAAATACCCAAGTCGGGTGTAACGTGCCACACATATGGGAATGTTTTTTGTTTTTTTTTTTTGCTAGTTGTCGTTCGAGATAATTTACCATTATTATTGTCTTTGTTGCTGTTTTTTTTTTTTTAAGGGGGCATGTAGTCTGTTTTGAGGTAGTGTTCAAACAGGTTGCGACTGTATGTATAATAATTGGTGGTGTCTTTGATTTCTTGTGGAAGATTATTCCACAACTGAGTGGCAGAGTATGCTAAGCTTGTTTTATATAAGTCTATCCTAGGTTTAGGGACATGAAGTATATTTAGTCGTTCACTATGTCTAGCGTTATATTTAAACAATGGCCAAAGGTAGCTTGGGGCCTTTTGAAATAAGATTTTGTGAGTTAGTTTAGCCTTATTAAAAAGTAGGCGTTTGCGGAGTGGCAGTAACTGAAGACGTTCATGTACGTTAGGATTGTCTGTAAACTTATCACCATTGATTAGACGCACTGTCCTTTTCTGGAGCGAATAAAGGCGTTTTGTTATTGATTTGGAGTATCCATCCCAAAATGTGGAGCAATAATCAATATGTGTTTGTATGTGGGAAGTATAGAATATCTTTCTTGTGTTTTCGTCGAGGAAGTTTTTAATTTTGGCAAGTTGGTATACATTTTTGGCTATTTGTTTAACTAGAGCATGAACATGGGAATTAAAGGATAGATTTTGATCTATGATAAGTCCCAGTGCCTTGTGCTCGGTTACACTTTCTATAGGTGTGCTACCAATGTGCAGCTGAAGAGTTCCCTGCGAGTTTAGAGTGTGAAGTCTTTGCCTCGTTCCTATTAACATAGATTTTGTTTTAGAAATGTTAATTTGCATGCGGTTTGCATGACTCCAGTTAACTACACTATTTATTTCCTGTTGCAAGGATAATTCTAGCACATTACGATCAATAGCGTTTGTATATACTGTGCAGTCGTCTGCAAATAAATCGCAGGACGATGACAGATATAAGGGAAGATCATTTATATAAATGGCAAATAACAAAGGGCCAAGTATAGACCCCTGAGGTACTCCAATATTAATGGTAATAGCTTGGGATAGAGATTTATTGTGTGATACTACTTGTTTTCTGTCTAATACGAATGAGTTTATTAATGTCACTATATTAAATCTTACTTTCATTGTTTCTAGTTTTTTAATTAGGATAGTATGATCTATCATATCGAATGCTTTTTTAAAGTCTATAAACATCGTTCCACATAGAGTATTGTTGTTAATATTTTGATGCCAGTTTTCTATCATGTTTGTTAGGGCCGTATGGCAGGAATATTTTGGCCGAAATTTTGACTCACTGTCAGCTATTAGTTTGTGGCGAACTAAGTGCTCTAGTGTTGTTTTGTGGATGTGCTTTTCTAGCGGTTTGGATAAAGAGGATAATATGGAAATTGGCCTATAATTACTCATGATACAGTCGTCTAATGAACCAGATTTTAAATGAGGATACACTTTAGCGATTTTAAAGGCTGATGGGAAGTGACCTTTGGTGAGACATTAATTGTATATAAAAGTTAGTGACTCGCAGATCGCCGGGACAGCATAGCGAAGGATCCGATTACTGATTCCATTTAGTCCTGATGAGTTATTGTTTTTTAGGCTACTGAGATGAGTAAATACTTCAGTGGTCGTCAATAGCGGTATGTTTGTGGGAATGTCTCCATAGCATTTGCTCTCACAGAATGATGATAATAAAGATATGTCATGAGGCACATCTGGTATTGCGGCCTTAGTTGGTTTATGTCAGACTGAAAGAAACTACTGAATTGATCACATGTAACCTGATTTGATGGTAACGATTGTGATGATTTGTGTTTGTTTGTCAAGGTATTAATTGCTTTCCATATATCTTTAGTGTTGGTTTTATCTATTATTAAGTTCTTAAAATAGTTTTTCTTTTCCTTTTGAATAACATATTGAACTTTGTTTCTCAGACTACGGTACTTAGTTAGATCTCTATTTTTATGTGTCCTGTCCCGGTCTCTCATAAGTTCAACTACCTCCTGTGTGATCCACGGAGGCTTAGTGTGATGTTTAACACGAACTTCCTAAAATGGAACCCAGAGACGAGTTGAGCAAGTCTTGTAAGAAGGCATCTTGATTGAAGTTTTTGTAATTTCTATATTTTATACTTATATGTTTGTGTTTGGGAGTTTTGGTACCTCTTTACGACCACGTGCAACATACTCGGTAGTGATGGCTCATTGCATTAATAGATACAGTACATTCTGTGATGTTGTCAGCACACTTAGTATAGATATGATCTATAAGTGTTGCAGATGAATTTGTTATTCTAGTGGCTTGTTTGACTAACTGTTGGAAGTTATATGACTCTATTATGTTTTCCCATGTTTTGTTTGATTTGTTAGTGTCTATGTTGAAGTCGTCTAGCAGTATTATTTCTTTAGCATTACTAAATACTACATCCATCATAGTGGTGAAATTTTCATACCAGATATTTCCTTCACTGGGGTTTCGATAAAGATAGCCAACTACTAGGGGTGTGCGCTTTTGAAGCTTAACCTCAAGCCATACACACTCAATCTCACAGGTTTCAAAATCTAGCCTACGGTGGGCGTTAAGCGAGTTAGAAATATAAACTGCAATACACGTCTCTTGTTTCTGATAGGGATCTCTTCTAATGGTTTTAAAGCCTCTGATAGCGATGTCATCATCTGAGATGTTACCATTTAATCGACTTTCGCTAACGCCGAACATGTGAAAATTTTTATTAACTATAAGTGATAGTTCAGGCAGCTTCCCTAATAGATGGCAGATATTTAAATGCCCGATTCTGAGCCCATTATTACTGAGCCAGTGTTCGTACTTATTAGACATTTTAACAATGCGTAATCATGAATATTTTAAACCACAAAATGAAAACAACTTACGTCCTTTATAACAAATACACACTCTAAAGTACAGAGAAACTGTAATATCTATATCAATATAAACACACACACACACACACTAAATAGTATAAAGATAAGTAAGGATGATCAGTAAAGACCCCCTCACTCAGAGTATAAACGCGATAAAAAGTATTATAAAAAATATCTAAGTGTCAATCTTTGTGACTTCAATACGAGTCAATGTTTACAGCCACGTACAATCTAATACGTTGCTATATAAATCAATAACCAAGTATGCGCATAAACTTTCTAGGAGAGGCTCTTTCTTGTACCGAGATCCGGTGTTGCTTTGTGCTGAATTGCTAGTAAATACCAGGCTGTGTTGGTCCTTGGTACAGCGACATCATAAATGCCTGCCGAAGTGAAGCTGGGCTAAACCGTGAGAGGTATAACAACCCTGGGTTACAATGGAATAGATACTGTTGATTTCTCACGGGTGTGTAACGACTTCCAACTACAGGCTCTGATTCGTGGCTAACAGGAGGCTGTGGTGCCACGTTGTTGTTACTAATGGATTGATTCTTGCTGTGGTGAAGAAGGAATGTATCTTCATAATTATCACCCTCCTGTGTGAAAGAGGGCGTATTGCACAGATTTGGTGTGGTGGAAATGTTCCGTCTGGCTTGGATATCAGGTGCCGTGGTTATTAGTGATCTGCTCTCTTCTGGCCTATTGGTACTTGATGTGGCGGCAGTATGTCGTCTGGCTTGAGTTTGAGGTGGTGTAGCTAAAAGAGTCCTACGCGATCCAGTATTGGATGTAGGTTGCGTACATTCAGGGTATTTAATATTTTTGGCGAGCAAGCTGGTGCCCAATGTAGACAAATGTACTTGATCCTGATAAAGTCGCTTTTTAGTGCTCCAGACTGTGGAGTAAACACCGGTGTGTTGTTGATGAACTATATGTTGTTGTGAGAACAAAACTTCTGCAATATGTTGTTATTTATGTCAGCTAGACGACGCTGGAATCCATAACTCGGTGATATTATGGAGGAGAAGAAAATATACGAGTTAAGAAAAGTGTGACGTAATCCGTTAAAGAGCGCCAGCAGTTGAGATGTTGTGATTTGCTGGTTGTTCATGGTGTCATTGATACCAATATGAACACTTGCCTTTTTTTACGTTTAGATTTACAGCCAACCTCCTAATATTGTATGTTAGCCGGCCAACACCAGCCCCAGGCAATGGAATTATGGAAACAATGTCTTTGTCTGTAGTAGCCATCCGGTCGCTGTATAGACCTTTCATTAGAGAGTCGCGTATTATAATGTGTGTACAGTCGGGTCGTGCTGTCTGCACATGTTGGTTGTCAGTACACCTTGCTCGTTGTTTCTCCCATTTAGCAGCAGTCTGTACGTCTCCATGTGACTCTCCTTGTGTTTCATGGAGGTGTGTGTTGTCTGTTGGCAGTGCACTATAGCACTGTACGTTTTCTGACAAATTTTCTTGAAGCACTTCGAATCTGTTTCTTATTTTTACACCAATGGGATAGACTGCTTGTAGCGTTTTATCTTCCTCTGTATGTTGAGGTTTTTTCGCGTCTTGTTTTGTTATTTGTTTTTGGTGAAACTGGGCTTCAAGATTCTCCGAAGTTGATACAGCTGCTTGGGAATTACACGCTTGTTCAGTTGGGTTGGTGGTGGACTCGTGCTGTAAAGTTTCTATTGTTTTTCTTAGCAATAGATTTTCCTCTCTCAGGAGCGTGATTTCTGCTTTGAGAGCAGTGTAGTCACTGCTAGTCTTGCTATTAGCTTCAATGTTCGCTGTAACAGTAGCAGTGAGCGCCTTTAAGGATTGTTCTATTACCTCAATTCGCCTATGACAATCGCACGATTGTCCATTGATAGTTGGCGTGTTATCTAAGGCTGGTATTTCTTCTGCTACTCTTACATTGGTCTCAACGTTGTTTTGGAGGTGCTCCATTGGACATGCAATGGCCAAGAGTACTGATGGGGTAGCTGACCTCGTGTTGATGGTATTGTCATGTTCATTCATTGTATGTGTTAGTTGAGAAACATTGTCTGCTGTGATGGCCACAGCTGTAGTTGTGGGCTGTGTAGATTCCGAGTCCTCACTCGAGACGAGCATGTTGATGATATCTTGTGTCTTTGATATGTCTCTACTCGTGAATGTAAGTATTGAGTTCTCCAGCTCGACAAAGTCTAATTTTAGCCAAGAGTTAATGTTTTCAACGCTGCCTTGAGCTAGCAACTTGTTCTTCGAATGATATAAGTGTATTGTAAGGACTGGCGTCGTAATAAGATCTTCCACTTAGGCCCCTCTTCTATCTTGCCTGTGTTGGATTCGTTCAGGCTTGTAATAATTGATGAGGCACGTTCGAAATGCCTCATAATGGAGTGTTAAAGGATACTGTAACACATTGGCCAGAGTTGGTGTGTTGGACGACTCGGCCGACTGGATTCACACACCTAGCTAGCTTGGTCTTCACCGTCTTCTCTTTGTTTAGTGTGTATGGTTTATTCAGGGCCGATCGTAAACCGGATCTTGTTTTAACACCAGTCACCTCAGACAGACAGACAGACAGACAGACAGACAGACAGACAGACAGACAGACAGACAGACAGACAGACAGACAGACAGACAGACAGACGGACGGACGGACGGACGGACGGACGGACGGACGGACGGACGGACGGACGGACGGACGGACAGACGGACAGACAGACAGACAGACAGAGAGACAGACAGACAGATAGATAGATAGATAGATAGATAGATAGATAGATAGATAGATAGATAGATAGATAGATAGATAGATAGATAGATAGATAGATAGATAGATAGATAGATAGATAGATAGATAGATAGATAGATAGATAGATAGATAGATAGACAGATAGATAGATAGATAGATAGATAGATAGATAGATCCCCGCCAGGAGCTGGGCGAAGGCTAGTTTATATATATATAATCACGTTTCATGAAAGAACCCCCATTTGGAGACACCTCTGAACAATCTTATTTAACTTTGCGTTGTTTGTGCTAAAACGAAAACCACGAGAATATTTTTTTAAAAAGTGGGGATGTGTCTTGGTGAAGCTGTAATACTGTTAAAATGATGGACTTCATCTCTAATCCATAAATTATATACCGCATATAAACAAACTTTGATATCTGCTGTAAAATGTCCAGAACAAAAATATTTTTGTTGGGTGGACATAATGATAAGGTTATATACTAATTCTCATAATTTTCCCACAGTTGGTTACTGAGATATGGATGTTTATATTGCGGCAAACAAATGTGGACATACTATAATAGTATACCTCTCTTCATATATAAAACTCTAGTACTGGTGGCGCGCAACCACTGGTTTCTGCACTTTAAGCGGGAAAGTGAAGCTCTGCAGCATGGTCCACACTGAGATAGAACCTTGGTACTGGGTGAAAAGACAAATCTCTACACCAGCCTCAATCCGAAGAAGACTTTTTCAAGTCTCACAGCCACTGACTGGCAGTGCATCAGCCTAACGTTTAAAAGGGGGTTAATTGCACTGACTTCATCGCACAGGATTTCATCCCATTTGGTTTCGTATCTTTCAGAACGGCGACCAGCCTACAGCTTTGCACAAAGCACGAACTCCACAGCTCCAGCGAAGATCTCCAGGAGTCTCCAAGAAAACTGCACTCGTGAGTCGGATGACGGAGTCCTGAATCGAACCTACAACCTTCGGAGCGCGAGGCAGGCGGCTTAACCACGTAAACACGTAGAGCCTCAGGGTAAGGCATCAGCCTAAAGGAGTAACTCACAGTCTCTCAGAGATTTCACAACCAACCAACCAACAATAGCATGTCTCAGAGTCACAACAATTTTGTTGTGTGTTTCAGGTAGCGCTGAGTTATTTTCGTTTGGGGGTAATAATACAACTTCGGGCACAAACAACTTAAACATTGCGGGCCATTCTGCAAACAATAAAGGTAAGGACCACTGCTTTTACACTGTCAGGTGGTGTTTTGCCCATTTGAATTGATTTGTAAACTTTACAGTTGTTGCCACATATAAAGAACGTACAATCGCAAGATTTACATCAAACATACTAATTCACACACACACACACACACACACACACACATACGGAGGGAGAGTGGAGGAAGGGGGAGGATAGAAGGGGAGAGGAGAGGACAGAGAGGTGGGGGGGGGGGTGAGGAGAAGACATACGCAGATACAAGCACAAAAACTTACATACACACACAAAAACATGTGTATATACAGACACAAAAGCATACATACACGCACTGACAGACTCACAGAGTATAAACAGACAAACAAGTTCATGACACACACACACACACACACACACCCAGGTATGCACAGATGCAGACACACAGAGACACAGATATAGACGCATATATACAGACACACTCCGACACACAAACTTAACAGATAGCAATAAACAGCGAAGAATCTCATTTACAGCCATGAATTACAAGTAGAAGCAAGAATTACAAGTACAGCTAAGAATTTCAACTACAGCCATGAATGTCAAGTACAGCAAAGATTTCATAATCAACCAGCCAGCTTTCATGTCTTTGTTTTAGAATGATTTTGGTGTTTGTTTCTCTCTTTCCCACCCCCCCCCACCCCCACCCCCAGGTACTACTGGAAGTGGTGATACGACAACTTCAGGCAAAGACCCTTCAAAGATAAACACCAAAGATAATTTTGCCAACAACGAAAGTAAGAATAACTGCAGTTTAGAACTCAGTTCTTATTCTAATATATGCCCGACTTGTGTTTATTCGTAATGTTATCTTTAACTTCTGTGGCTATCTCCAATAGCGGGTTCGAAATCAGCTGCACACGATATGGAAGTAGAGCGCCTTGTTTTGATTGTTAATAATGGCAAGAGTGTCGGTCGTTCAGAAAGCGGTGGCAAACTACTAAACATAAACTTCCCTAGCAAATAGCAAACAGCAAAAAACTAGACAAAAATTGCTGGGCTTGACTGCCATAACCTGTAAAATACACGCAACTGACTTTTTTGTCTGTATAGTCACACACACAAAATGATTGTTTATAATGATTCCATTGATCTATGTTAAAAACACATTGGACGTATACAATGAACAGTGAAGGTGTAAAACAGTAAAATAACACACAGAGCACAAGGTATTTGATCCATATTTTACATAGCCCACTCGGCACTCGGTGGATGATTCCATCAGTATCTGCGGCCTTTACTTCCCGGAAGCCACTGTTAGACTGGGCCCAGCTGGGAGCACAGACCTATTGTTATTTTAAACTGTACCTATGTGGTATCGAACTCTTGACTTCGAGGCCAGCAGGCGAACATCTAGTACATTACCGTGTCTCCCAATAAAAATATAGTAGCAAAGATATGAAGTTATAGACGAAACAAATCACAGACAACATATATATATATATATATATATATATATATATATATATATATATATATATATATATATATATATATATATATATATATATATATATATATATTCATTCATTCAGTAGCATGTCCTTTGCAGAACCTCGCTCCCATAACAACCTTCCGGAAAACCTCTCGATCATAAGCAAGATGTCCAGCGTCCGATACACCCATCTGGAGATCATCCGCCACATCCTGCACTCATCTTCTCTTTGGCCTTCCTCTTCCTCTCTTTCCAGGCATGTAACCCTCCATTATTGGTCTCTCCAAACTGTCATGACGTTTCAAGTGACCAAAATATTTCAATGTTCTTTATTTTATCGTCTTTAATAGCCAACCTTCTTCAATATTCAGCTCTTGAAGTATGGATGCATTTGTTCTTTTCTTTACCCAAGATATCCTTAGAACTCGTCTATAACATTTATATTCAAAGGCATTTATGCGTTGTTTACCTTGTTTAGTAAGTGTCCAGTCTCACACGCGTATGTTGCAATGGGAAAGATGCATGCTCTTAAAAATCTAATTTTTGTAGCTCTGTCTGTCCCATTCCACAATTTATTCAGTTGTTTTAGTATTTGAAGAGCAATTGATAGTCGTTGTTTAATTTCTTTCATTGTGTCACCGTTGTTGGTAATCAATGACCCAAGATATTCAAAATTTCCCACCACCTCCAATTTTTCCTGATTAACATATATTTCTTTCTCCATAGTGGTTTTATCTATATGCATTATCTTTGTTTTTGCAATGTTGAGTTACAAGTTGTGATTTTCACTATTCACTTGGGTTGAGGCTATTAGGTTTTCTATACCAGTCTGTGTTGTGGATAGCAATACTGTATCATCAGCTTACCGAATCTCTGGTATGTCAAGACCACCGATATTTAGGGCATCATATAGCTCCCTATTAATATCATCTCTTATATTTCTCATTATATTTTCGGCGTCCAGGTTAAACAAATAGGGGCACAGCACACATCCCTGACGGACTCCTTGCTTGATGTCAAACTAATCTGATGTCTCACCATCTATTCTCACCGCTGCTTGTTGGTCTAGATAGAGCATTCTTATGAGTTGTATTTCATGTTGTGGAAAGCCCATATTCCTCTTGATTACCCAAAGTTTCTGATGTTGTACACTGTCAAATGCCTTTGAATAATCCAGAAAACATGATAATAGGTTTACATTAAATTCTCTGCACTTCTCTATTATTAAACGCATATTGAGAATGTGATCTCTTGTTTCTCTTCCTTTTCTAAATCCAGCTTGAACTACGTTAATTTCTTCTTCCATTTTCTTACGAAGTCTTCCCATTATGATTTTTAGTAGAATTTTACTTGCATGACTGATCACGGTAACAGTTTTATAGTTGGTGCATAATTTCAGGTTGCTCTTTTTTGGTATTGGAATGAAGATAGTTCTCTTCCAATCTTTTGGCCATATACCATATTTCCATATCTTTTTACATAATGCGTTATAGATTTGTATGCTTTCTTCTCCCCCCGCTTTAATTAGCTCAGCTGGTATCTCATCACATCCAGGTGATTTACCATTCAGGTTCTTTATTGCCCATGCAATTTCATCTAATGAGGGTTCAGGTTCTGTCTCTACTGTCATTGGCTCTTGTATCTCATTCATATCCTCACTGTCACTCATATCATACATTCCACTGCAGTACTCCTGCCATCTTCCTAGAATTTGTCTAGATTCTGTTAAGGTATTTCCCATCTTGTCACAGATAACATTCAATTAAGGTTGAACATTTCTTGTCAATAACTTCATTTCTTTGAACATTTCGTACTCTTTTCCAGTCTTATGATATTGCTCTATTCTGGTAGAGCAATCTTGTATATATTGATTTTTGTCCCTTCTTGTGTTCTTTCTTATTTCTCGAGTTAAAGATTTATACTTCATCCTGCTGTTATTGGATTCACCTCCTGTCTGTTTCAGTTCCCTTCGTTGTTTTATTAATTCTAACGTGTCTGATGTAATCCATGGCTTAAGTTGCTTTTTCTTGGTAGGAATTAAATCCTTGGCTGCAGTTATCAAGATATCTCTAGCTTGTACTGCCAGTTCATTAGGTGTCATTTCCTCTTGTACAGACATCAAGACCCCAAAACGATTCCTAACTTCTACGGTGTATGCATCTGGTATGTTTGTGAGATCAAAACGAAGTGGCCTTGAACCTCGGGTAATCTTTTTGAGTTCTAATTTCAGATCTGCTTCTAATAACTGATTAGCTGTATCACAGTCTGCACTCCGTAGGGTTTTTGCAGATGTTATGCTTGATCTCCATCTTTTTTGTTTTAAAGTATAATCTATCTGATTTTTGTAATACTGTCCAGGGACTTCCTTGTGAAGAGTATTCTTGGGTGTTGTTTAAAAAGTGTGTTGGCTATCGTTAACCCATTTTCTGTGCAAAATTCAATTAATTTGTCACCTGCATCATTTCTGTTTCCCAATCCAAATTTTCCTAAAACGTGTCTCTCATTTTCAGCTCTTCCTGTACCTACTTTTGCATTACAATCTCCCAGTATTATGGCTATATCATTATGACCTATCTTATTTAATGTGTCTTGCATGCAGTGTGTTGTAAAAATCTTCAATTTCGTCCTCCTCTGCTGTTGAAGTAGGTGCATATATCTGTACGAGTGTTGTGGTTTTTGGACGGCCTTTAAGTCTAATAGTGAGGATTCTATCACTAACTGGGTTATATCTCAGTAAAGCTTTTGCAGTTGTTTTATCTAAACAAAATGCCACTCCACTCTGGCCTCCGACGTCTCTACCAGAATAAATGAAAAGACTTCCATTTTCAGTTGTAAAATGTCCCTTGCTTTTCCAGCGATGTTCACTGATTCCTAAAATTTGAATATTTAAACTCTCAATCTCATCACATACTACTTTAAGCTTCCCCTCATACAGACTTCTCACATTCCACGTTCCTATTCTCACTATTTTTCTTAGTCTGACACAGGGGATTTCCTTGGTAACACAGACAGGATTAATTCCGTCATCAGGATTACTAGTACTGGTCCCTGTGTCACGCTCTTCCCCAGTGTTATCTGATCTGCCTGGCCTGGGGGTCTCGCCACCAGATCTCTTTCTTATTATGTTTCTTGTCGTAGTTGTTATGGTTTCTTGGCATGTTTTGCAGAAGGTAGTTTGCCATTGCTTTCCTTCTGGGCAGTGACTGTACTAGTCGGTGGCCATAGCCATTGTCTCTACTAATGAGATCATCTGCCTATCGCCGCAGAGTGCAAGTTAGTTAGTTAGTTAGTTAGTTAGTTAGTTAGTCGACAGATCATCCTCATTGCACATCGAACCATTCAGTCCATAAGTGCTCGGATCCCCTCCTCAGCAAATCCCGCAGCGTGTAGCGGCTAACGACGCCAGTTCTGTGTTGGTTTATCAATCTTCTTTGGCTTCCTGCGTAGTGTTCTTGTTTGGCCACCCCTCTTTTAATTTGCTGCTCTAGCAGTCTGGCCATTGTTGTAGATTCACAGTCATCACTTGGTTCTCGCAAAAGTCTTACTTCTCGTAGAGCATTCAGAATGTCAGCCTGGTCCATGGCGCGTCCGCCCTCCACAGTAGCCTCACCTGCGAGCTTGTCAGCCCGCTCGTTTCCTTGTACTCCCGCATGCCCTGGCACGAAGATGAAACTAATCTTTGCCAGCCGAGACCGCTCCAGAGGCAGCAACCATTCTCTTCGGATCGACCCCTCCTCTATCCTCTTGATCATGTTCATTGAGTGGCTAAGGAAACAAGTCCTTGTGAATGTCTGTGTCTCGAGCCATGTTATTGCTTTACTTACTGCCATGACTTCCATGGTCAGGCTACTTGTGGTTTCAGTGAAAGCACCAGAGTCCTCCTTCACAATTCTCCCTCCGGCCCGAGCTGTAAAGGCCCATGAGCTTCTCACTTGTCGGACGACCGACCCATCTGTGTAAATGACCGCGTCACTGTCTAGCGAATTCTCGAAAATCAACGCTTGTACTTCAGCCTCAACAGCAGCCGGATTTTCTTGTCTGCATTCCCTATCTAGTTGGATGCAAACTGAAAAGGATGTGCAGAAGTCTATTGGCACTTGCACCCACTCCTCGCCAGGTTCTAAGTCCTCAAGTGACACACCTGTTGAAGAGACAACACCTGTTGTCTTCGGCTTGACCCATCCACGACCGTCCTCTTTTTAACCTGCTGCCCTTCACCTTCCTAATTTCACTATGCATTGGATGTTGTGTGTTTGCGTTAACTCTGAGGTAGGCGCGTGCCCTGCAAACTTGTATTCTCTCTTCAATGGTTGGAAAATCAAGAAGGTAGCTCATCGCCCTGCATGCTGTATCTCTTGTACATCCAAGAATAATGCGCATAGCTTCATTCTGTATCCTTTTTATCCTTTTTATCTGCTTATGGCTGAGAGTCAGGATTGCCATTGCATACTACAAAACAGACATGACCAGCCCCTCGTACAGAAGACATAGATGGCGCTGCTCACAGTTTGCTGCCGCCATCACCCGCATCGCTGCCAAACCCCGCTTGGCCTTTGTTATCACCTTGTCTATGTGCACATTATAAGCAAGGCTTCGATCAAACCGTATCCCTAGGTAATTCATTGCCTGCGTTCTTTCCACCGTCTCTGAACACAGCATTACAGTTGGTGTTGGAGTGTTGACAATATGATTATTCAACGAGAACCAAGTCACTGTTGCCTTTGTTGGGTTGACCATTGCCCCAGCTTCATCACACCAAGTACTTATGCGATTGAGTTCGGTTTGTAGTTCCACAGCAACCTGCTCCCTATCCTTACCCTGACGATACACTAAAACATCATCGGCATATGACAATGTCCTGCCAGGTCCAGTGATCTGCTCACTGGTGATTCTCACTGTGTAGGCGTTGAACAGTACCGGAGATAATGGTGATCCCTGTGGTAGGCCAGGATATATTGTTGTTGGTTCCGAAGTCCAACTGCCACATCTAAAAACTACTTTCCGTTGGAAGAGGGCTGCAGCGATCCAACTAAGGAGGAATGGACTTACTTTTAGTTCAAGAAGCTGAAACATTACAAAATCCAATGGTACTCTGTTGTATGCGTCCTCAAGATCAATCGCTGCAGCAAAGGTTTCAATGCCTGAGTGGAAACCTTCATAGACATCATGGGCAAAGACTGTTGCATTGGTCCAGGTTTCTCTTTTTGGACGGTACCCACCCAGGGTAGGTGGGAAAACACTTGCCTCTCTAGCTGGCTTGATATCTTCCTGGCAATTACCTTCTCTAGCAGCTTGCCTATTGTATTCTGCATGGTTATAATTCGATATCCCTGAATTTTTTTGTGGTCTTTGTCAGGCTTCGGCAAGGGAATCAGATAGCTGTGTAACCATTCCTCCTTGATGCTAGCACTCACTATACTGTTGTTGTACATACCTGCTAGTTTCTCTAGCTCATTGTCGGTACACTTATTGATGTCGTCGTATCTTATGCCACCAGGACCTGGAGAGCTGTTTTTTGATCGTCGAAGTACAGCCTTGATTTCTTTCACTGTCACTGTGTCTTCATCCGAAGTGTTCTGGGCCTTGCATCTGTCTGAGGTGACCTCCTTGGCCAGATTTCGGCCTCCCATGTCTGTCTGGTTACTCTGCTCAAGATAGCGTTAAAAGAGGGCTTTGCCCTTGTCCTCGTCAGTCCTCTGCCAGATGAAGTCAGCACCTTGGAAGTCAGAAATGCTCTTATTCTTGACTACACCACTCAAGACTATAACCAACAACAATTTGTCGGCTGCTCTCACACTCCATCCACCACCTGCTTCCATGGCTTCACGTAACCCTGATAGGGGTTCTAAACGGGTACTACACCTTGCCCAAGGGTGTCCCGTAGACTAACGGAGGAAAGGGGGAGTCTTACATCTCCTTTGATAGGGGATACCCCTACCCCGCTAACCGGATATAT
Source organism: Cepaea hortensis (assembly GCA_963921405.1). Taxonomy (NCBI): domain Eukaryota; kingdom Metazoa; phylum Mollusca; class Gastropoda; order Stylommatophora; family Helicidae; genus Cepaea; species Cepaea hortensis. The sequence continues at coordinate 13,349 of CAWUFQ010000681.1, read as the reverse complement.
ATATATATATATCTTAGTCAGATATGACTGAGCTACCGTATGACAGTAGACGGTACTACCTGCTTTCTGTCAGCGCCGAATGTTGGGCGGCGCTTACCAAACCCGACACCCCACATTGTGCCAACGGCTTCGGGCGGAAGAGCACAATTGGGAGGGTACTACCCTTATCCTGGTGCGAGGAAATGCAACCCAAAGACAAAATAAGTCATGGCTGGGCAGACCAGACCCTAGGCCTTGGTTGGCAGCTGGTCTAGGATCGAAGCTCCGACAGGCGGACAGTTAGAGCATTGCTTTGCTGATCCGGCAGCTTCTGCAGCTTGTCTTGTTCCAGATTATAGGTGTCAACTTTCCTCTGGAGTGAACTAGGCAGGCCGAGAGAGAGAGAGAGATCATGCTGCATGGGCAACACATGGTTTCTTTATTTTAGCCCAGGCTTTGTGCTATGGAGAGGCAATAACTCCATCCATGGTCTTAACCGGTCTCGGAATCAAAGCGAGAGGCAACTGTTACGGGTTATAAGTCCTTGTCAGTTGGCGTAGTCATGGGGCGCCACGCGTTGCCTATGACGGTGGGAGACACCTACAGGTGTCACTGATCAGCTACCGCCCGCCTCAAGCTGGGCAGCCCCCAGCCAATTGGGTGCTGATCCGCCACAGCCTGCCTGCTTCAATGGGTGCTTGGGGCTAGGACAAAATATGAATCGCAGGCTGTAAAACCAATGCACCAGGTACTAATAAAAAGAATAGAAACCTCAAGCTACGGCTTGTAACCTGGAACGTGAGAACCATGTGTCCAGGATTTTCCACTGACTTGACAAATATTGACGATGTGAGAAAACTGGCTGTGATTGATGCTGAACTCAATCGTCTTAACATTGATATTGCTGGCCTGCAGGAGACTCGCCTCGCTGAGGAAGGGTCACTCAGGGAAATCAATTACACCTTTTTTTGGAAGGGAAGAGGGCAGGCAGAAAAAAGGCAACATGGTGTGGGCTTTGCAGTGAAGAATTCGCTACTGGGAATGATTGATATCCCAGCTGGAGGTAATGAAAGATTATTAGCACTGCGCTTGGCAACCTCTTGTGGATTTGCCACCATTCTCACTGCATATGCACCGACACTCGCTTCCTCTGATGATGTGAAGGATACGTTCTATGAGCAGCTAGACTCTGCGATCAAGGCAGTTCCAAAATCCGACTACATTTATATGCTCGGTGATTTCAATGCTCGTGTGGGCAATGACTCGAGTTCATGGCCAGTGTGCCTTGGAAAATAAAACATCGGCCGTCATCCATTGATAATGGGCAAAGGCTGCTGGAGCATTGCACTAGAAATGACCTATGTATTACAAACTCCTTTTTTAAAACAAAAGAGTTGCATAAGGTCACATGGAAAAATCCAAGATCCGGCCATTGGCATCTGCTGGACTTCATTATCACACGGAGACAACATCTGAACCATACATCGTTAACTCGAAGTTACCACAGTGCTGACTGTGATACAGATCATTCTTTGGTTGTTGCAAGGGTTAGACTGAGACAAAAGAGAATCTACACAGCTAAACACAAGTCTAGCCCCAGGATTAATATTACTAACACTCACGATCCTGGAAAGTGCTTTGAATTTCAACAGCAACTTGAAGACGCTTTCAATGATACATCAGAAAATTGTATAGTAAACTAGCTGACCCGGCCCGGCTTCGCCCAGTCCCTGGTGGGGAGCATCTCATTTAATTCATATAAGTAGTCATATAAGTTCTCGTTCCCGTTACCGACTGACTGTCTGTCTGTCTGTCTGTCTGTCTGTCTGTCTGTCTGTCTGTCTGTCTGTCTGTGTGTCTGTCTGTCTGTCTGTCTGTCTGTCTGTCTGTCTGTCTGTCTGTGTGTCTGTCTGTCTGTGTGTCTGTCTGTCTGTCTGTCTGTCTGTGTGTCTGTCTGTCTGTCTGTCTGTCTGTCTGTCTGTCTGTCTGCCTGACCCGGCCCGGGTTCGCCCAGTCCCTGGTGTGGAGCATCTCATTTAATTCTGAGTAGGTAAGAATCTGCTCTGCCTTCAAAATGTTGACGTGAAGATTTTCTTCCTGCAGCTGCTTCTGTATTTGTTGATCAGTAAGCTCCATTTTTAGCCGCTTGACCACCCATCTGACTGTGTTTGAATCAGTGTTTCTGATTCTGGTGTCTTGGTCCTCCTTCCTCTCACAAGTTTTTGTGTTCGTCTGTGGGTAGTCGTCGCTCTTCTTATTGGTAGTTTCATTGACTGTAGGTTCAGATACTTTATTACAGCTTGCATGCAGACTCTCCAAAGGCAGGTTCGTCTTCTTGATAGTCTTGTCGGGTTTCTCACTATGCATCTTGGAAGCTGCTTGTTTCTTTGAGCTATTACGACGTGCCATTTTCCCACCGTATCAGGCTGCTTGAAATGTGTAAGGCGTCTTGGCTTGATAGCGCTGAGAAGTGCTGTCAAGCGAATCGTGTCGATATGATGGCGGAAAACACTAAAGATGCGATGATATTGTTCAACATCTTTTAGATAACTTCTTAAGTATAGAAAGATGAGTTACAATGTTATGCATTATGCATTATTTTTATGTAAACTTTAAAAATGCCTTAAAGATTGTATCATTATTTATTATAACTTATATGCCGGTACATAACTATAGACAAAGAGTTTATAAATCTTTGAAAACGATACAACAATATGACTATAAGTTATACAACAATGTTATTAAAAGTTATGCCCCTTGAAATAACTTTTTCTAGAGTTAAGTCCCTTCGCTATATATATAAATTTTAATGAAAAATGAAAAATGAAATAATACTGAGTAAGCAGGCGATTTCACACTACAAAAATATCACAATTGGCAGCTCTGGAATGAAAGGAAGATGTGTAGAAAATTTCATCTCAATCGGATGGACCGTTCGCGAACAAATAAAGGACATACAGACATATATACATACACTCTGTTTTATAGATATAGACTAGCTGACCCGGCCCGGCTTCGCCCAGGCCCTAGAGGGGATCTATCTATCTATCTGTCTGTCTGTCTGCTTGTTTGTCTGTCTGTCTGTCTGGCTGACCCGGCCCGGCTTCACCCAGTCCCTGGTGGGGAGCATCTCATTTAATTAATATAAGTAGTCATATAAGCTCTCCCGTTCCCGACTATCTATCTGTCTGTCTGTCTGTCTGTCCCGGCCCGGCTTCACCCAGTCCCTGGTGGGGAGCATCTCATTTAATTCATTTACGTATTCATATAAGCTCTCCCGTTCCCGACTGTCTGTTTATCTGTCTGTCTGTCTGACCCGGCCCGGCTTCACCCAGTCCCTGGTGGGGAGCATGTCATTTAATTCATTCATATAAGTAGTCAAATAAGCTTCCGTTCCCGACTATCTGTCTGTCTGTCTATCTATCTGACCCGGCGTGGTTTCGCCTGTAAACAGTAACTTAAAAGAATGTCCTTCCACACACCATTCATTATTTTTAATGAAAACTGTTTTTATTCACCGACATGACAGTTGATAAGTTTTGTAAGCAGAAATAGATGGGTTACAATGTTATGCATTATGCATTATTTTTATGCAAACTTTGAAAATGCCTTAAAGATTATATCATTATTTATTATAACTCACATGCCTGAAAATAACTATAGACAAAGAGTTTAACAATAGTGCAAGTAAGTCCAACAATATGACTATAAAATATATAGAAATATTATTAAACGTTATGCCCCTTTAAATAACTTTTCTAGAGTGATGTCCCCCTGCTATATAGACATTATATAATGAAAATGGAAAAGTAAATGTTATTAAATAAGTAGAAGATTTTACATTAAGAAATTATTATAGTCGGTTGCACAGGAATGAAAGGAAGACGTGTAGAAACTTTCATCTCAATCGGATGTACCGTTATCGAACGCATCCAATACATAAATCCCCACAAACACACAAACAAACGTACACTCTGTTTTATAGATATATATATATATATATATACTAGCTGACCCGGCCCGGCTTCGCCCAGTCCCTGGTGGGGAGCATCTCATTTAATTCATATAAGTAGTCACATAAGTTCTCGTTCCCGTTACCGACTGTCTGTCTGTCTGTCTGTCTGTCTGTCTGTCTGTCTGTGTCTGTCTGTCTGTTTGTCTATCTATCTATCTATCTATCTATCTATCTATCTATCTATCTATCTATCTATCTATCTATCTATCTATCTATCTATCTGTCTGTCTGTCTGTCTGTCTGTCTGTCTAATAGACCCATCCCTCTGTCTCTCCCTCCGTCTATCCCTCCCTCCCTCCCTGTCTGTTTGTCTATCTATCTATCTATCTATCTATCTATCTATCTATCTATCTATCTATCTATCTATCTATCTATCAATCTATCTATCTATCTATCTATCTGTCTGTCTGTCTGTCTGTCTAATAGACCCATCCCTCTGTCTCTCCCTCCGTCTATCCCTCCCTCCCTCCCTCCCTCCCTCCCTCCCTCCCTCCCTCCCTCCCTCCCTCCCTCCCTCCCTCCCTCCCTCCCTCCCTCCCTCCCTCCCTGTCTGTCTGTCTGTCTGTCTGTCTGTCTGTCTGTCTGTCTGTCTGTCTGTCTGTCTGTCTGTCTGTCTGTCTGTCTGTCTGTCTGTCTGTCTGTCTGTCTGTCTGTCTGTCTGTCTGTCTGTCTGTCTGTCTGTCTGTCTGTCTGTCTGTCTGTCTGTCTGTCTGTCTGTCTGTCTGTCTGTCTGTCTGTCTGTCTGTCTGTCTGTCTGTCTGTCTGTCTGTCTGTCTGTCTGTCTGTCTGTCTGTCTGTCTGTCTGTCTGTCTGTCTGTCTGTCTGTCTGTCTGTCTGTCTGTCTGTCTGTCTGTCTGTCTGTCTGTCTGTCTGTCTGTCTGTCTGTCTGTCTGTCTGTCTGTCTGTCTGTCTGTCTGTCTGTCTGTCTGTCTGTCTGTCTGTCTGTCTGTCTGTCTGTCTGTCTGTCTGTCTGTCTGTCTGTCTGTCTGTCTGTCTGTCTGTCTGTCTGTCTGTCTGTCTGTCTGTCTGTCTGTCTGTCTGTCTGTCTGTCTGTCTGTCTGTCTGTCTGTCTGTCTGTCTGTCTGTCTGTCTGTCTGTCTGTCTGTCTGTCTGTCTGTCTGTCTGTCTGTCTGTCTGTCTGTCTGTCTGTCTGTCTGTCTGTCTGTCTGTCTGTCTGTCTGTCTGTCTGTCTGTCTGTCTGTCTGTCTGTCTGTCTGTCTGTCTGTCTGTCTGTCTGTCTGTCTGTCTGTCTGTCTGTCTGTCTGTCTGTCTGTCTGTCTGTCTGTCTGTCTGTCTGTCTGTCTGTCTGTCTGTCTGTCTGTCTGTCTGTCTGTCTGTCTGTCTGTCTGTCTGTCTGTCTGTCTGTCTGTCTGTCTGTCTGTCTGTCTGTCTGTCTGTCTGTCTGTCTGTCTGTCTGTCTGTCTGTCTGTCTGTCTGTCTGTCTGTCTGTCTGTCTGTCTGTCTGTCTGTCTGTCTGTCTGTCTGTCTGTCTGTCTGTCTGTCTGTCTGTCTGTCTGTCTGTCTGTCTGTCTGTCTGTCTGTCTGTCTGTCTGTCTGTCTGTCTGTCTGTCTGTCTGTCTGTCTGTCTGTCTGTCTGTCTGTCTGTCTGTCTGTCTGTCTGTCTGTCTGTCTGTCTGTCTGTCTGTCTGTCTGTCTGTCTGTCTGTCTGTCTGTCTGTCTGTCTGTCTGTCTGTCTGTCTGTCTGTCTGTCTGTCTGTCTGTCTGTCTGTCTGTCTGTCTGTCTGTCTGTCTGTCTGTCTGTCTGTCTGTCTGTCTGTCTGTCTGTCTGTCTGTCTGTCTGTCTGTCTGTCTGTCTGTCTGTCTGTCTGTCTGTCTGTCTGTCTGTCTGTCTGTCTGTCTGTCTGTCTGTCTGTCTGTCTGTCTGTCTGTCTGTCTGTCTGTCTGTCTGTCTGTCTGTCTGTCTGTCTGTCTGTCTGTCTGTCTGTCTGTCTGTCTGTCTGTCTGTCTGTCTGTCTGTCTGTCTGTCTGTCTGTCTGTCTGTCTGTCTGTCTGTCTGTCTGTCTGTCTGTCTGTCTGTCTGTCTGTCTGTCTGTCTGTCTGTCTGTCTGTCTGTCTGTCTGTCTGTCTGTCTGTCTGTCTGTCTGTCTGTCTGTCTGTCTGTCTGTCTGTCTGTCTGTCTGTCTGTCTGTCTGTCTGTCTGTCTGTCTGTCTGTCTGTCTGTCTGTCTGTCTGTCTGTCTGTCTGTCTGTCTGTCTGTCTGTCTGTCTGTCTGTCTGTCTGTCTGTCTGTCTGTCTGTCTGTCTGTCTGTCTGTCTGTCTGTCTGTCTGTCTGTCTGTCTGTCTGTCTGTCTGTCTGTCTGTCTGTCTGTCTGTCTGTCTGTCTGTCTGTCTGTCTGTCTGTCTGTCTGTCTGTCTGTCTGTCTGTCTGTCTGTCTGTCTGTCTGTCTGTCTGTCTGTCTGTCTGTCTGTCTGTCTGTCTGTCTGTCTGTCTGTCTGTCTGTCTGTCTGTCTGTCTGTCTGTCTGTCTGTCTGTCTGTCTGTCTGTCTGTCTGTCTGTCTGTCTGTCTGTCTGTCTGTCTGTCTGTCTGTCTGTCTGTCTGTCTGTCTGTCTGTCTGTCTGTCTGTCTGTCTGTCTGTCTGTCTGTCTGTCTGTCTGTCTGTCTGTCTGTCTGTCTGTCTGTCTGTCTGTCTGTCTGTCTGTCTGTCTGTCTGTCTGTCTGTCTGTCTGTCTGTCTGTCTGTCTGTCTGTCTGTCTGTCTGTCTGTCTGTCTGTCTGTCTGTCTGTCTGTCTGTCTGTCTGTCTGTCTGTCTGTCTGTCTGTCTGTCTGTCTGTCTGTCTGACCCGGCCCGGGTTCGCCCAGTTCCTGGTGTGGAACATCTCATTTAATTCTGAGTAGGTAAGAATCCGCTCTGCCTTCAAAATGTTGACGTGAAGATTTTCTTCCTGCAGCTGCTTCTGTATTTGTTGATCAGTAAGCTCCATTTTTAGCTGCTTGGCCACCCATCTGACTGTGTGTGAATCAGTGTTTCTGATTATGGTGTCTTGGTCCTCCTTCCTCTCACAAGTTTTTGTGATCGTCTGTGGGTAGTCGTCGCTCTTCTTATTGGTAGTTTCATTGACTGTAGGTTCAGATACTTTATTACAGCTTGCATGCAGACTCTCCAAAGGCAGGTTCGTCTTCTTGATAGTCTGGTCGGTTTTCTCACTATGCATCTTGGAAGCTGCTTGTTTCTTTGTGCTATTACGACGTGCCATCCCCCCCCCCCCCCCCCGTATCAGGCTGCTTGAAATGTGTAAGGCGTCTTGGCTTGATAGCGCTGAGAAGTGCTGTCAAGCGAATCGTGTCGATATGATGGCGGAAAACACTAAAGATGCGATATTGTTCAACATCTTTTAGACAACTTCTTAAGTATAGAAAGATGAGTTACAATGTTATGCATTATGCATTATTTTTATGTAAACTTTAAAAATGCCTTAAAGATTGTATCATTATTTATTATAACTCATATGCCGGTACATAACTATAGACAATTAGTTTATAAATCTTTGAAAACGATACAACAATATGACTATAAGTTATACAACAATGTTATTAAAAGTTATGCCCCTTGAAATAACTTTTTCTAGAGTTAAGTCCCTTCGCTATATATAAATTTTAATGAAAAATGAAAAATGAAATAATACTGAGTAAGCAGGCGATTTCACACTAATATAATATCACAGTTGGCAGCTCTGGAATGAAAGGAAGACATATAGAAAATTTCATCTCAATCGGATGGACCGTTCGCGAACAAATAAAGGACATACATACATATATACAAACACTCTGTTTTATAGATGTAGATGATAAATGGAGTAAACTTAAGGAAACTATTTATAAAACAGCGGTAGGGGTTTACGGCACTGTGGATCATAAGAGGCAGGACTGGTTTGCGGCAAACAGCCAGATACTGCAGCCCTTGATTGATAAAAATAAGATAGCTCTCTTAAGAAACAAGGAAAGACCAACGCGTAACACTCTGAGTGAGCTGAAGCAAGCGAGAAAGGATTACAAAAGGCTGCCAGGCAGTATGCAAATGACTATTGGATCAAGTTATGTGAGTCCATTCAAATCGCAAGTGATAAGGGAGACATAAGAAGCATGTATGAAGGGATAAAGAAAGCCTGTGGTCCAATGATCAAAAGAAGCGCACCGCTGATAACCTTGACTGGAGAAATCATCACTGATAAGAAACAGCAGATGGATAGATGGGTCGAGCACTATTTAGAGCTTTACTCAAGTGAGACCAAGCTAGCGGATGATGCCCTCAACGCCATAGAGGCCCTGCCAACTCTTGACCACCTGGACACACTTCCCACTATAACAGAAGTTAAGTGTGCTATAAATGAGCTTGCATCTGGCAAGGCTCCAGGTAAGGATGGGATTCCAATAGAGGTAATCAGGAGTGAGCAAGACACACTCGCTCTACAGATCCACCAGCTAATAGAGCTATGCTGGCGAGAAGGACAAGTCCCACAGGATTTCAAAGATTCAAACATCATAACGCTGTAAGAACAAGGGAGATCGGAGCGACTATAACAACTATAGGGGTATCTCACTTCTGTGTATTGTTGGGAAAGTATTTGCCAGAATTGTCCTGCACAGACTTCAAGTCCTGGGAGATCAAGTCTACCTCGAATCACAGTGCGGCTTCCGTCAGAACCGGTCTACCATTGATATGATATTCTCATTGCGACAGATGCAAGAAAAATGCTGGGAACAAAATCAGCCACTGTTTATTGCCTTCATCGACCTCACAAAGGCATTCGATTTGGTCAGTCGTGAGGGTCTGTTCAAAGCACTAAAGAAGATTGGCTGCCCACCAACTCTTCTGTCCATTGTGGAATCGTTCCACACAGGCATGAAGCGTATAATCAAGTTTGATGGCTCAACTTCAGAAGAGTTTGAAATCAAGAGTGGAGTTAAGCAAGGTTGTGTACAAGCCCCCACACTCTTTGGTATATACTTTTCACTTCTACTGAAATATGCCTTTCGTGATCAGGATGACGGTATATACATTCACTCACGCTCAGATGGTGGCCTCTATAATGCTCAGAGATTGAAGGCCAAGACCAAAATTAGCAGGGTACTAATCAGAGAGTTGCTTTTTGCGATGATGCTGCGATTACGACCCACTCTGAGGAAAACTTACAACATCTACTATCTGCATTCTCCAATGCTTGTTCTGAATTTGGTTTAACAATTAACAATAAGAAGACACAGATTATCTCACAAGGTGCACATGGTGTACCATCAATCTTTATTGACGACGCCGAACTGGAGATAGTAGACCATTTTACATATCTAGGATCAGAGGTAAATAGCAAATTATCCCTCGATCAGGAAATCAACATCAGGATTGGCAAGGCAGCAACAGCAATGAACATGTTAGCAAAATGAGTCTGGGAGAACAGGAAGCTTACTGCCAAAACAAAAGTCCTCGTCTACCAAGCCTGTGTCCTTAGTACTCTTCTTTATGGCAGTGAAACCTGGACAACTTACTCACGCCAAGAGAAACGTTTAAACAGCTTTCATATGCGGTGTGTGGATCGTAGTTATTAAGCCTTTTTGAAGCACAATGTACCAAACTATCGTCTGTCAAGACGGAAAGGTGCCAATGTCATATATATATATATATGGTAGGTTAGACTTGATGGCAATTTTCATGGCTTCTTTGCTGTCTTGGTCACTCCCTCTAGTTTTCTCAGGACATATTTAAGAAAATATGTATATATATATATATATATATATATATATATATATATATATATATATATATATATATATATATATATATATATATATATTGTATTGAATATTGACTATGAGCACATCTGTTCAAGATAGCAATTCATAAGATCAGTCTCTGAATCATGAAGAAGATTTCATTTGAAGTGCAATCAGCAAGAACATGTTTTTCACAGTCAAGGATGAGCACTTATAGCGAATCTCTGTAGCATAAGAAATAAAGTCCAATGATGTGCATTTATAGCCGTATAAATCTCCTAAAACATTTAAAAATTGCGTTCACAAGAGATGAGATTTTGACCATGGAAAATCATCAGTTGACATAGCATTGTCATTCTGAAAAAGTCGATTTTCAGCGAGCGAAGAAATCAGTTTATATGTTTTTTAATCAAACAACACTATTACATCGGCACAAGTTTACGTATAAAATCACACGATATCTGCCTTACAATAATCCCATCAGTATCGTCAAAATATGTTTGAAATGATAAACTCACCTTGGATCCCAGAGAGCACGGAACAGTTAGAACATAGTACTAAGATATGTCTGAAATAGTACAGAAAGGGGCACGAGAAATCCTGCTTTGTGTCTCCCTCCAGTACTGGGCTAAGAAATGAAGCCTAAACATGTCCGCTGGTATCAATTTAGTTGTAGAGACGCCAATGACATCAGAGTTCATCCAATAGTTGTGCTGCATACGTGAACTCACACGGGGTCAAAAAAGGTCTAGAACTTTCCTTAATAATACCAGGCGTGTCATAAATTCCTATGGCGCTCCGTTTTGATCATGATCAACAGCGCATTGTTGTCGAAAAGCTGTGATGACTGAAGAATATGAAATATCATACATACATACACATAAAGTCTCTCTCTCTTTCTGTCTATCTCTCTCTCTCTCTCTCTCACACACACACACACACACACACACACACACAAACACACACACACGTAAACGCGCAGTTATACACAGACACGCAGACACATTGACATATAAACAGATATACTCACATATACAGAAATACACAGACACACAGCTACACACTTAGACACACATAGGCACACATACACAGGCCCACACTCAACTAGGCATATACGGAGACACATAGACACATACATACACTGACGTACGGATACACGAAGACACACGTAATTACACACATACACACACAGAAACATAGACAAGCACAGTCAAATAAACTCACATACAAACACACAGTCACAGACCCAGGCACAAACGCGAAGGTACGCAGACAAATATACAATGACAAGGAGCTAGTAAAAGACACACACAAACACATATTACACAGAAGTATACATCCACATAGACACATATAGACAAACATATTATCACAGACATGCAAAGACACACACACACACACACACAGACTCACAAACAGACCGAAACATATACGCGAGTGCTAACAAATACAGACACACACAGATCTGAAACCCCAAGACACACAGACACACCGACATATTTACATAGACACAGGCACACACACCTACACACAAAGATGTGAACATACACACACACCACACACACTCACACACACAACTATGTATACAGACTCACACAGAGACAAAGCCACAAAAACAGACACATTTATGCAGAAACACGTACACGAACATAGACACATGTGTTTATTCATACAGATACATACACTCACAGATAGAGATACACCTTAACAGACACACTCATAGGCACATTCACAGATGGAGATATATATTCAGAGACACACACGTAGACACACGTAGACACACACACATACACACACACACACACAGACACTCTCACAGAAAGAGATGCACATACACAGATAAACACAGAGAGAGAGACACTCACAGAGATACACATTCACAGATACACACAGACACACTCACTGACAGAAATACACACTCACAGATGCACACAGACGGACACACTGACAGACAAAGACACTCACAGAGATACACGTTCACAGATACACGCAGACAGACACACACACAGGCACAATCAGGCATACACATAGCCGCAGACTCACAATCTCAGACATACACAAACACGCTAATGCTGTCACTAACACACAGACATATTCACACACGCACACACACACACACACACACAATCACAGAAACACATTAGGACAAACACTCACACTCAGAAATACACACACACACACACACACATACACCATAAGCACACGCACACACATAGACCACACCTGTAATCGTGCATTCATGCACACGTCACATGTTAGAATCACCTACTTCAGTTATCGTGCAAATTAATTACGCAATTTTAGGTGAAACATATGAACATCAAATTTATTGTAGTAATAGTATCACATAAATATTTAGTAATTAACATGGCAAATAAATCCATCCTGGTTGGTCAAATAGCTGACACAGTTAAGTGGATCTGGAGAGCAAGTAAACACTAAAATATTGAAAATCTAGGCGCATATCTTATACATTCTTTCTCAGTCTACCCCAGCATTTTTGGCTGTGTTTGATTTCATGGCAAGTTTCCCTCCAGTAGTTTGCCATTGCTTTCTGAACTACAGGAACTCATACCATTGTATGAAAACCAGAACCATGCTGTCTGCTTCCAAATCACTCGCAGGTGTGTTTGGAACGCGGTATGCAGGATAGCGAATCGCCTTCGTAACTCTTTCGCCACAGCGACGATCCCAAGAACGTCGTCATGACTAACAGTCGTAAAGTTTGAACTCAAAAAGTTAAGAAACATTCTGGGAACAACAATATTTTACAAGATCTGATCATCGAAGAACGCTAGCTCATAAACAGTAACATACAACATAATCTGAAATAATATGGAGGCATGAAACCTTAAAGTGGTTGAGTAATACAAGGCATGGCTCCATGAAGAAAATGTAGAAGTCAACCAAGCTACATGAAAATGTATATGGCGGGAGAGCTAATGAAGAATCTAGAGTCTTATCGGCAGGTTGTGGTGTCAGGTTCTCACATTTAAGGATGAATCTGGCTCGCTTGACCTAACATATGCGAGACATACACAGTCACAGAATGATTTGACTTGACACACGGTAACACTAAGTTCAACGTTTTATTTACACTTCACATGCAACACAATCTAATTCGGCATGTTGCCAGCACAATGTGAATACAATAATACACACAGTCAATGAATCAATACACTCACAGACTCAAACCACAGCCGCGCAGTCTTCCATCTTCTCACAAGAGATACTAGCAATCGACATTCAGGCACAGAAAAACACAAGCCTCTCTCAAACCACGTCTGTCCAGTCCGAATACCCAAGCCTCGTCTGCCGTTTCTCGCTCTGAGCACTTGCCCTGTGGGATCGAGTCCAGCGGGAACTGCGTGCGTCACGCTTGCACTTGCTTGACCGCTGACGGTTAGCCTTACTCACCAGCAAACCTGTAGATAGGTAACTGGTATTTGCCTGGCGCTCGTAACGACGCCGCGGCACAATAATGGGGGGGGGGGGGACTATGACATGTGGTCAAAGCGAATTTCTGCAATTACCCAGCTACGTGATGTTCATTCAGAAAGCTGTATCCCATACATGTCATACCTGTCCTCAATCATCTACTGGCAACAGGCACCAACCATCATTTG
>CAWUFQ010000680.1:0-29889 GCA_963921405.1 Cepaea hortensis | reverse complement strand
TGTTCTTCACAAAAATAAGTGTTTGCTAAAAATCAATTGTACATCTGGATACACATGTCATGATTACTAAACAACAGTGACGAACTAACTGAATTTATGGGGATATCAATTGAAGTGGAATAGATAAGATAGCCTTATGTGGGGGGAAATGGGGGGGGGGGGTGGGTGGTGGCGTGGCGGGATACTAGACAAGAAGGTCAGAGAGAGACAAATAATGAAGTGTGTATACATAGAAACATACATACATCACTGGCCTTACATCAAAGATCATCTGCGACGAGACCACGAGGACGTCCAAGAAGAAAATGGATTGACGACATCAGAGACATTGTACAACCTCACGGAATGACACTATCCAGTGCCGTCCACCGGGCGCTGGAACGCAAATTATTCCTCCCCACGACGCTTGACGGCAGAAGTGGAAGATGATGATGATGATGATGATGATACATAGAAAGACACATAATGAAGCGTGTGTACAGAGAAAGACACATAATGACGTGTGTGTGCAGAGAAAGACACATAATGACGTGTGTGTACAGAGAAAGACACATAATGACCTTTGTGTACAGACAAAGACACTCAATGACTGTGTATACTGAGAAAGACACATAATGACACAAAATGACGTGTGTGTACAGAGGAAGACACACAATGCAGTGTGTGTACAGAGAAAGACACACAGTGACATGTGTGTACAGAGAAAGACTCATAATGACGTGTGTGTACAGAGAAAGGCACACAATGAAGTGAGTGTAAAGTTTAAACAGCAGTTCAACCACTAAAAATAGAAGTGCCATTAGCTTAATTAAAGTATTAGATCAAAGAGAGCACTGGAAAGTCAAGATCACCCACGTCTGCCCCAGACAAGAATTACGTAATAGAAGCATAGCTAATTACAGATTTAAACAGTTACTTTACAATAGAATTTGCTGATTTTGTTTTACAGAATCTTGCGTCTTTTAAAGTCCGATTTTATTCCCCCGTTGCGTTGAACGTTATTAACGAGTCTTTGTGTGCACAGTCACTTTTCTGGATATCATCACCATCAAAATCGCCACGACTATCATCATCATCATCATCATCATCATCATCATCATCATCATCATCATCATCATCATCATCATCATCATCATCATCATCATCATCATCATCATCAACACTTACATCATCATCAATATCATTGTCATCATTATTGACACTATCATCATCACTATGAACATAATAACCTTCATCATCATCATAATTATCATCATCATCATCATCATCATCTTCATCATCATCACTATCATTGCCATCACTATCATTGTCATTACTATTATCATCATCACAATCATTGTCATCATTATCATCGTCACTATCATTGTCATCACTATCATCGTAATCACTATTATCATCATCACTATAAACGTCATCACTATCATTATCATCACTAACATCATCATAACTATAATAATAGTCACTATCATCATCATCACTATCATCATCACTATCATCATCATAAAGCAGATCCTTTGTATAACGTCTCTCCCATAACAGCTCAGGGGAAAAGATTCTCGTTCTTTTGCCAGTCCCTTCGCCTCATCCATGTTCATTCCAACAATGTCTTCAGTGTCCCGTGTCCAGCTATGTTCTGGTGGACCCCTGCCTCTCTTCCCTATAACGTAACGACCAATCCATGGATGGTGTGGTCAATATAATAAGGACGGCCTTTACTTCATATGATAGTCCCTGACACTCATGTTTGGTGGCGTCCACCTGTGAGCGAGCTCAGGTCAGTTTTAGAGAAAAACTCGATCTAGATGGAGATACCAAGAATTTTATTTATTAGTTTTTGTTTTTGTTTGTTTGTTTGTTTGTTGTTTGTTTGTTTGTTTTTTTTTTTTTTTTGGTTTGCGCTTGGTCGCTTTGAACTCAATCGTAGTGTATACACGCTGCTTCTAGTAGCGCTGAACTAAATTTTGATCACCCACATTTGCCACAGACAAGAATCCGTCTTCGGAGGTATTTGTAATTTACTTCCCCAAACTAAAGAGGAGAAGTTAACAGTTTAGTGCAACTGAACCTGTAGGGGTTGAACCCTCTACCTCAGCATCAGCACACCAGAAGTTTAAGAACGAACTCTCTTATCCATTCGGCCATGCAAACCTCCAATCCAAGATATGACCACAGTCACAGCAGCGAGCCTGCTTGCCATTGAGCGACATCGAAATCCTCTAGTGGATATCGACACCATAGTTTTTAGTAACTAAAAAGTAGCAGCAAACAAACATCCACTTATCAAAAACTAGGATATTAGAGAACAACCATTAGGATTTGTGATACACGTATAACTTTTTGAGACTTAGAAAGACATCTTGCAGAAGTCAAAAAAGCTCAAAAACTCAATATGCTTGGATTTATTTTTTCTGTATAAGAAAATAAATTCCAGACGGATATTCTAGCTGAAGTAATAATATAAACTCAGCAGTTATGGCACAATGACATATATATATCAATTACTCATTACCACGTCTAAACAGCTTAGGTTTCGTGCATTGCTCAAGCATCTCGACCCAGTAACCTTTTTTTACCAAGGATGTTTCACGTATACCTAACCTACTCATCTGTCACCAATATACTATGTTATCATGCACAGAAATCAATTTCAGTTATCACAGAACTCATATAAAGCAAACTATGCACCTGCCACATTGCCACAAAGACAACATCCACAGCACGCTAACGCTGCCATCAAATATAATAGTTGAATGTAGAAGGACACCCGTTCTAACACATCCAATGTGCTGATGCAGAGGTAAGGGGCTCAAACCCTACACCGGACTGTTGGACTAAAATTATGACTTCTTGTCCTTGGCTTCATCATCATTATGTGCCATGCCGATAAGCGTGGGCGGTCATTTTCGCCATGTCAGACGATCACCAGGGTCGTGGACAGCTCTGTGTTTTTGTCTCGACCATCTGCCTTCCCTGTGTTCTTTTCCCCTCAATCTTGTCAGTTGTTGTCAAAGACTCTACCGCATCCCCTCCGCCAGGGAGAGCGGTCAACCCTGAAGAGACCAGGAGGAGATACGGTGCCCGAGGCAAGGGCAGGGGAGATGAGGTAATAGGAGAGGGTTAGCCACTCCCTCATGAGACACGCAGGCGGTGTTCAGAGAGTTAGCACTCTAATCACGATAGTACCACACCTCGTGAAGCCATAGCACAGTTGAGTAGACACTCAACAGGCCACGTTTGCCAGCAGAGTGCGATGTGAGGTAACACGCACGAAGGTGAAGGTCACCCCGCGTGGTGGGTAACCACGGGAGAGAGGTTAGGCAGACGGGAGACTGGACTTGAGGCGTTCACATCGTTTAGAATAGCGTTAGGAGTTTTGTGTTCACTAATAGATAGAACTAGCATAGGGTTAGCAGTTTGTGTTAGATAATTCTGTGGCTGTATATTGTGTATTGCATTAGCGACTGTTTACCGCTTGTAAGCGAGCCAACGGCAATAAAATGGACCATGCATTTTGCCTCCCACACGACTTGCAAGTTGTCTTGTACGGGTGTGTGAGAAGTACCCGATGATGCCTGTCAGTTAAGTTGTTGACAGGCCAGGGTAATTGTGGTGTCAGAAAGTGGTGCTTGGACGAAAGCGCCAAGCTAATACCCACAGTAAAAAGGTAATTGTGGTGTCAAGAAGTGAAGCTTGAACGAAAAGTTCAAGCTAATCCACTCATCCACGGGCTCCAGACTAGGGATTAATTTTTGTAGTAACGATAATTTGTGCAGACAGGAGAATTTGCGAGCTAGAAATATGCCTATCGTGACAAAATAGTGTTTAATTGTGTTTATGATATATTTATTGAATGAAATCATGTATTCTTCGAAGCTGTAAGTATTAATATTCTTATTTTCTTATATTTATTCATATATTTACCAATTTATTCTTGAATAAGCACCAAACATGATTCACGGCGCAGGAATACACAGGCAGCCGACAATATTGATTTTTGAGATCTAAAAATAGCGCTGCGCGATGACGTAGAGTGATTGACAGACAGTTGTTCTGCGTCATTAGCATAAAGCAGTCGAGTGTTTACAAGATCGCTTAGCGGCGGCCCGCCTGAATCTGTGCTGTATATTGTTTATTATTTACTTATTTAAGTTACTAAATGAATATATTTATTTGTTGACACATTATTATGTTATTTTGATTTCTTTACAAGCATTTATTCAATTTTGGGTCTATTTTCTCTTTGCTTATCGTCACGATGGAACTATTTTCGGGCTAAGCATCTGATACTTAGCTGCACAACGTTTACAGAAATTAACTAGGTTAGTAACGAAAGGCAATTATTGTTTAAAACAAAGACAGGACATTGACATTAAAATTAATTAATACATATTCTAGGTGTTCGTAAGTCTGTCATTGTCTAAGTCATTGTCCTTAGTTGTCGAGTAAATCATATCGTTTAGTAGGCGTGTTTACTGCTGCCCTATATATCAGAGGGCAAACAACAGCTGTGCACATACACCTGTGGGCCAAATACCGTGTGCTACGTACGAAACGTGTCGCCACCCCAGTGTACCAAACAAGGTGACCTGTGTCAAAGGAGCTTCGTTCCCACATTAAGCTGAGTACACTTATATATTTTGTCATGCAATTTGATTAATAGTGCATCTCTTTTTCAGCTTGTAGCGCGTTGACATATTTGTGTACTCTGTTTTTCTGCAAGATAAATCTGGGCAGGGTATAAACAGAAAGCACAACTGATAGTGATCAGATAAGAACAAACATAACATATCAAAGATAAATAACTGATTAAAGTCATCATTGCCTATCACTGTTAGCCAAGTACTAAAGTAAGATGGCAACTTTATCAGATTTCATAAAAGCAGGCAAAGAACTAGAATTAACAGGAAAAGAACTACAACAATATGCTGATCAGAAATTTAAAGAAACAAAAGAGGAACAAACAAGAAAAGAGAATGCGGAAAGGGACGAACGCGCACGAGAAAGAGAACATGATAAGGAGATGAAACAAAAACAATTAGATCAAGAGAAAGAATTAAAACAAAAGGAATTAGATCTAAAGCAAAAAGAGATAGATGAAATGGCACGAGTTAAAGAAAAACAAATTCAGGTAGAATCAGAGACACAATTAAAGATGAAAAGCATGGATATAGACTCACACGCAGAGATCTCTGCCACTAAACTAAGAAGTCAACAAGAGGAAAATAAGTTCAACAAATACAAAAATATTATCAAACCATATTGTAAAGAGGACTCCATATCTGCCTGGACAGAGAATGTAGAGTATCAATTTAAATATCACCAAGTTCCTTTAGATATGTGGGCTCCGATTTACATGAAGAATCTAAGTGGTGAGCCCCTTAAAGTAATAGAGTCTATTCCTATTGAACTTAGATCTAGCTATCAATACATCCATGATAGGATTATGCAGCACTTTTTACTTGATGCCCCTGGGTATCAGGTTCAGTTCTCAAATTTAAAACCTAAACCTAGTGAAACTTTTATAGATTATTTTTCAAATGTGCAGAGTGTACTAAACAGGTGGCTTAAAGCAGCTAACATAGGAAAAGACTTTGATAGATTAAAAAACCTAATAGCTATGGACAAGTGTATATCTACTATACCTTCTCCTTTTGCTAAGTTTTTGCAGCAGTCGGACATTGAGAACATCGAGCAGTTCGAAAAAAAAGGCTCAGCATATTTTTCTTCTAACAGAGAGATTTTTAAGACCTCAAGTGACTCTGAGATAGTTTCCTTTGTCAAAGACCAATCAAAAAACTATCAGGGTAACAGAAAACCTTTTCAGAAGTATGATAAGAAAGACAGAAAAGTTTCCAAATGCATGTACTGTCAACTAATGCACGACACTTATGCTATGTGCGACAAATCGCCGAATTATCCGGCGCATCTTGAAAATGTGATCAAGAAGCAGCAAAGCAAACGGTCTGCATACAGGCGTGCAATCAAATGTTTTTTTTTGTTCCTCTTATGGCCATTATTCTAATAAGTGCCTTGGCCGCCAACGTTTGAAAGCTAACAACGCTATGTTGATTGACACCTCTTCAGATAGTGGTAGTGAGAATGAGTGTGAGATTGAAAGTGACTTACCAACTAACCAAGCAGAGGATGTGTGTGCTGCTAACGATATGTTAAGCTTTGACAGCTGTGAACGATGTCACCAATTCCATGCAGACGGAATACTGGAATGTGGACATACAGTACCATGTTCATCTGAGAGTGTGAATGCAGCATTAGCCTCCAGAGGCAAGTTAGTGTTCCACAATGCAATGGTCAATGATGTACCATGCCAATGTTTGCTGGATAGCGGCAGCACCCTTATTGGTCTTCGAAAAGAACTAGTGAGTCCGGGTGATTACACAGGTGACACTGTGAAATGCCGAACCTTTTCGGGTAACGTTGAAATTTACCCTTTGGCAAAAGCCCGTATTGATTCTCCTTTTCTTTCCGGTACCTTTACCTGTGCAATACTTAACAACCCTTGTACAGATTTAATTTTGGGGTGCTTACCTCAACTGAAACAATGTACTAGTGAAGAAATAGTTGCATGGGAGAAATTAAATGCAGCTAAGGCAACAACCAGAGTTGACACTTCAAAACATCATGACCCATTGCAAAATGAGACACTACTAATGCTTTTTCCAACCAGCACAGATGACAAAAACACACAAAAACTTATACACCAGCAGAAATCTGATTTTAATGTGTCTCCATACTTAAAATTGTCAAAAGGCAAAGCCAAAATGACCAAGAATGCATCTTGGTTCGTTAGACGTAATAATGGCATTTCAACTACATGTCATATTACTAGTAACCATGAACAGGTGTTACTTGAACAACATCAGTTAGGTGTGCTAAACAATGCACACAAAACACCATGTGCAGGTCATCGTGCATACAGCAATGCCAGGCCAAGTTTTTTCAATAACATAAAATTATTTTGTCATAATCTATTTGCTGGTAATGGCTGTCATCAATTGATACAAAAGTTGAAGGGTAAACATCCTACAGCTGAAATACAACCCTCTACACTGGCACCCAAGCCATTTGATAGAGGAAGGGTCAGTTCTACTACAAGCACACAAACAAATGTGCGAAAACAAGTAATCTGGAACTTGATCAAGACAGATTTAGGCTACTTCCATACAAACGAAATGGCAAGGACCATTCAAAGTGGCACATAACCATGGTACATGTTGACTATGAAATATCGATAAACAGACACTTAGAGATATTCCATGTCAACATGTGGAAACCTCACTTTTCAAGACAAGAGACAGAAGTAGTGACAGACGAACAGATTGCACCAACACCAAGTGATCAGACGACAGACATACACAACGCAAATACACTAGTTAGTGAGACTGGCAAATCCGACGAGGGGCATACATGTAGTGAACTTATAGAATACACATGAATAAATCAGAATACTGATGACTGGACAATACACCTACTGAAACTGAGACATGCCTTTGACAGAGTGCGACGCTTCGGTCTCACTGTCAAACCAGCAAAGTCAAATTATGCCTAAAATAAATTCATTTTTGGGTCATGTCATCTCTCAAGTCCAACTGTAGACTGACCTGAAAAGTAGTACCAAAATTATGAATCTGACCATGTCTAACAGAAAGAAACAGGTCAGAAACCTTTTGGGATTAGTAAATTACTCAGAAATTACAAATATATTTTCCAATGTCTTAAAATCTTCTGGAAATGAAATGTGAAAGATGCATTATTAATTCCTGCATTGTCAAAATTGAAGATCCTTTTTTGTAAATATTCCAATCCCTCCGCTTGCCTAATCCTAGGCTCATTTATTATCTTAGGTCATATGCCAGCAGAATCTCCATCACTGCAGTACTAGGCCAATTTTTTTTTTAGGGCATCTTCCATCCGCTTTGCTACGTGAGCAGTAAGATCACACATGCTGAGTCCAAAGATTCCATATCACAGTTGCAGCCCTAGGCTTCATCTATACGGTGAGAAGGCTCCATCGAGTTCTGACGGATGTTCACTGCATTGTCCAGACCGACAACTCCCTGATCACGGTCATACATAGTGATGTGCATCAAAATGACCGGATATTCAGGTGGTCACTAGTTTTACCATCTGGGGTAAAAATACCTGAAATCCAACAGTTAAATGTAGAGTGATGGTTGGTACATGGATATCTGATAATATAAGATGTAAAATAGCTTACATACATATCCACATTATTGGTGTAGTCATGTACCAAAACACTGAACTATCATGTGTCCGTGGACATCAGATTAAGAACTGTGCTGCTATACTTAGATACCACCGTGTGAACTAGGACAGCTCATTTCCAACTAAGCTCCATTCCGGTGTATCATATATATGAACCGCAGAAAACAGTGTCAGAACAGTGCTTAATTACAGACACGAAAAGACAGAGCTACAACACCAGCGAACTCTACACGTGCACTACCGAGAGAACATTAAGATGACTGTGTAATGTATTTCAGATACCCAGGCAAGGTGTGTGGTTATATTATGCCTATACAACCATTGCACATACATGAAGGCAACTACTAACCTGTGTAAACCAAATACTATGTATATAAACTTATTGTGATATGTAATATAATATTTTAAGATAGTGATAAATTAGATGTAGGTTAGGAACTATAACAGTTCTCATTTATTTTAATAATGTAGTTAGTACAGTAATTAACCCATTAAAATTAGATTAGAATATTAGTTTAGACATAAGAATAGTTTATTACAAGTTAAATTAAATTTATGATATGAATAGTACCATTTAGATTGTTATATTTCACTTAGTTTCATTGTAGTTAGTTTATTCCATCTTAATGAAACCATACCATCTTTCAAATATTACCATTTATTAGTATCATCATTTTACATCATAATAGATTAAAAAGAGTAGATAAGGTAACATACAGCATTTACACCAGTTAGATTAAGAACATCACTCATATAATTCCTTTGTGCATTTAAAAACATTATTTAGCATAGTATTTAGAAAAGTACATAAATTGTGGTCACATAATCCATTTAATTAAGGTGCATAACTCACATCACAACAATTGCATTTAAATAGTTAGATTACATCACTTAGATTAGAAAAAAATAAGAAGTAATATAATCATATCATATAATTAACATAACAAATTTAATAAATTTAGGTAACACATTAAATACTTAGTTATAGAATTAGAATGGTATGTTAGAATGTAAAGTTTTCGTTAGTGAAATTGTGTTAGTGTGAATGTGTTGTCTGTAATATAGTTTAGAACTTAGATTACAGTATTTTGGGTTTCATAACAAGTGAATGTAGTCACGAATTAGTGTTATACACCTCTTTGTGGCCACATTGAACCAAATTATGACACTCAAAAAACTAACATACATACACATAGAATTTATAAATAGAGGATAGAAATTAGATTAGTAGATTTATTACATCCAAACACACAAACAAACAGAAAAACAAACATATAAATTGCATACACTATTTGTAAATCAAAGACAGATAACTATGGGGCCAGGGGACATAATAGACAACGAAGAACTAAATTAACAGTGAAATAAAGTCTTACGCGCGGAAGCGAAGGAGGTAAAGCCTGTCGCACACACTCTTGTAGAATGGTTGTTAAATATTATATGGGGGACATGAAATAATTCATGTGTTGACCCTAAGAAAGTCAACTTTGTATGGGTAGTAAGTTAATTTACTATGTGAGGGCAGGTCTTATAAGACAACGGTCCGGTTCAGACATACCTCTGATAAATATAATATAGCATGTGAGAAGGGGCTCACGCCAACCAGTCAAGTTTGTGGCGATTGCCAGTAGCCAAGTAAGGCTTTGCTACATTGTGACAATAGTTATTAATAGTCTATTGGAATGCCCAAAGCCAGGTTATCTAGAGTCTTTGACAAAAATTAGAGACACTAATTTTTTGTTTAGGAACCTCTTGCGTCACAACCAATGAGTGAAAGTTGATGACGCAACACAAGAGGGGTGGGTGTGTGTCAAAGACTCGACCGCATCCCCTCCGCCAGGGAGAGCGGTCAACCCTGAAGAGACCAGGAGGAGATACGGTGCCCGAGGCAAGGGCAGGGGAGATGAGGTAATAGGAGAGGGTTAGCCACTCCCTCATGAGACACGCAGGCGGTGTTCAGAGAGTTAGCACTCTAATCACGATAGTACCACACCTCGTGAAGCCATAGCACAGTTGAGTAGACACTCAACAGGCCACGTTTGCCAGCAGAGTGCGATGTGAGGTAACACGCACGAAGGTGAAGGTCACCCCGCGTGGTGGGTAACCACGGGAGAGAGGTTAGGCAGACGGGAGACTGGACTTGAGGCGTTCACATCGTTTAGAATAGCGTTAGGAGTTTTGTGTTCACTAATAGATAGAACTAGCATAGGGTTAGCAGTTTGTGTTAGATAATTCTGTGGCTGTATATTGTGTATTGCATTAGCGACTGTTTACCGCTTGTAAGCGAGCCAACGGCAATAAAATGGACCATGCATTTTGCCTCCCACACGACTTGCAAGTTGTCTTGTATGGGTGTGTGAGAAGTACCCGATGATGCCTGTCAGTTAAGTTGTTGACAGTTGTCACCTAGTTCTCCAATTTATTTATTTTCATAACGTGTCCAAATAATTGTGGCTGGCCACGTCTATTTCTCTAATAAGTTTACGGTTTTCATTTGTTTCTTGTAGTACTTGGTCATTGGTTTTTCTGTCTTTTCATAATATTTTATACATTTTCTCCAGAAACCACATTTCTACGGCCATCAGATGTTCTTCAGCTTGTCTGCTCATTGTCTACGCTTCACATCCATATAACAGTGCAGGTTCTATTTAGCACTTCAACACTCTTTTTCTCGTTGCAAATTACATCTTTTTATTGGTTGACTTGGTGACGTAAATTACAAGTACCTCTGAAGACGGAATGGGTTCGCATGATGGCGAGTGAGACTGAAAATAGGGAAAGCTAATCCACACAAAAAATTCAGCCAGTTTTACTATAAGAAAATGTGTATGGACTACGTTTGGGTACAAAGCGAGCGAGTTCCACAAAAAGAAAAAGAAATAAGTTAAAGATTAATCTATCGTCTTCTTATAGTACATGTAATGTGGTGTTGGTGATTGTCAAATGGTCTGCCAGTCATTTCTGATACTGATGTCAAACCATGGCATGATGTCAAACCGACTAGCATCTTCACTCTTGGTTTCCCCTGCCTCTTCGCCCCAACTCTCTCGTTGTGACAGCATACTTCAACTGTCCCCTTCTCATGAGATGCCCAAAGAATGTAGACTGCCATGTGTTGGTAAGAGAAACCAGTTTTCGTTGTGAGTTAACTTCTGTCAAGATTTCCTCATTGTTGGTAAGAGTAACCAGTTTTCGTTGTGAGTTAACTTCTGTCAAGATTTCCTCATTGTTGGTAAGAGTAACCAGTTTTCGTTGTGAGTTAACTTCTATCAAGATTTCTTCATTGTTGGTAAGAGTAACCAGTTTTCGTTGTGAGTTAACTTCTGTCAAGATTTCTTCATTGTTGGTAAGAGTAACCAGTTTTCGTTGTGAGTTAACTTGTGTCAAGATTTCTTCATTGCTATTTTGCTCGTCCGCTGTGTTCTCATAATTCACCTATATAACGACCTCTCCGCAGCTTCCACATCATTCCTCAATTTGCTCAATATTGCTGTTAACAACTCGTTTCCACGCCTCAATTGACACGGATAGTTTGCAAAAAAATATTCTTCATTTTGTGAAATGCTGCCTTTGATTTGGGCTATTCTACAATTATATACTTCTTGAATATATCTCCCATCTGGTGTTATTAAAGTACCTACATAGTTAAAACATTGACTTTTGTCAAATTAGTTCCATTCACTGTGATGTTGCACTTGGGCATACAATTGTTAAATGCATCTTAAATGAATATGTAACAATTACTTGTTCTCTGCAGATAACCTTTGCAAATATGTAACAATTGCGTGTTCTCTGCAGATAACCTTTGCAAATATGTAACAATTGCGTGTTCTCTGCAGATAACCTTTGCAAATATGTAACAATTGCGTGTTCTCTGCAGATAACCTTTGCAAATATGTAACAATTGCGTGTTCTCTGCAGATAACCTTTGCAAATATGTAACAATTGCGTGTTCTCTGCAGATAACCTTTGCAAATATGTAACAATTGCGTGTTCTCTGCAGATAACCTTTGCAAATATGTAACAATTGCGTGTTCTCTGCAGATAACCTTTGCAAATATGTAACAATTGCGTGTTATCTGCTGATAACCTTTGCAAAAATTAGCGATCAACCCTTGTATATTTTCTGAACATGTTACGTTTGGTAGTTTGCCATTGATTTCTGAACGAGAATTCAACTTTTAATTCTAAAGGAACGGTGTAGGGGATGAACCCCCCACCCTGTCATCAGCGCACTGCTGACGCCCTTGTTTATTGAACCTGCGCATTTAACACCACTCGGTTTTCAGCTTATATCCCGTAGTCTTCATCTTTATCCCCTGCCCTTTCCTGTTCAGGCATGTCCTAATACATCAGGGCTTCATGTTATCGGCGCTATTGCGAAGGAGTTACCCACGCTATTCGTTATCCCGAATACTGCATTCGAAACACAGACGCGGGCGATTTGGTAACAGACCACTTTGCGTTGTTTTTTCTACAATGGTATGAATGCTTGTAGTTTAGAAAACAATGGCAAACTACTGAACGTAAACTTGCCAAAAAATCACTAAAAACCACAAAACAAACAACAAAAAATATTGATGTTGACTGCAACGTCCTGTAAAGAATGTGCAACTAACTTGTAAATGTTAACATTTTTAAATTTCTAAGTGACTAAATTATTCTTAACAGTCCGTGGGTGTATTCGATAATATCCTAATATATTTTGAAAGATATTTTGCGCAGTGGGCAGCTTTGTAGAAAAAAAAGCTACTCTTAATTTTTAAAAAAAATTTCAAATGTCATTTTCAAATAAAAGAAATTATAATTATGCATCTTTGTCGCTGTATCGGTGTCTTCAAAGCTACTGCTCAAATTACATTTTCTCATTATTTGATTAAAACCTTCATGCCAAACTGGATAAAAATTCGTTGTGAAGCTACGGTAAAGTTCATGATTATTATATGACATGTTTTTTCTTCCTCAGTTTCATGTAATATGATTTATGCTAATTATCATCGAGATGCGGAATTAATTAAATTAATGAATAACATGATGAAAGGCCGTGGGAGGTCTTGTCCTATGTGTGAATTCAGAAAATTATATAACATTTAACAAAACAATGTTATCCCTTAGTAAATTAAAACACAAAAGCCACAACCAATATGTTGCACGATTTATTGCCCGGCATATATACTCATATCATATGAAGTGAGTAAATGAATAATATTATTGTCACAGAAGAGCTCTCGCTCTTAAGCTTCCTGTGTGAAGGCAATGAATAAATCACCGAAAAATTTGACGTTGCGGCTAAAGCCTTCGTCAGCACAGAAAAAAGAAACACAAACAGACACAGAAATTCACGAAAAACACTACATGGAAATACAACTTAACTGAATCCTCGTTTGGTCGAATGCGCCTTACGCGCTTACCGTTTGATGTGAATGAGAAAAACCAGATGTATGATTTAAATGGGTCGATGGGTCAGGGAATGGCTTAACCGCCCGGTGGGAGAGATGGGGGGGGGGGGGGACGCCCATGTGAGCGAACGGTGAAAAGCGAATTAGAAGTGAACTATAGTCGGCACTGTGGCGAAGGTGTAGTAAGCACTCCCGCATACCGCGTAGGAACACAGCGGCAGGCGCTTGGAATGCAGTCCGGTTTGCATAGAATGACATGAGCGCGGTCGCTCAGAAAGCAATGACAAGTAACTGAACTTAGACTTGCCAAGAAATCACAAACGGCAACAGTAATGTTGGGGTTGATTTCTACGTCCTGTAAAGGATATACTGACACGTTTTTCTAGTGGGCTATACAAATTCGGGGATGGAAAAAGGGGGAGGGGAGTTTGGAAGTTAAATGAAACTATGTTGGACATTAAGGCCGTGAGGGGAGAGTGAACCCAACTGAAATATGAGGCGGTTTTCCGATATCTTCAGATCACGTTCGTGAGATGCGCACGATTTGAGCGCCGTGACCTGTATGTCTGCCACGTCACAGTGGTCAGAACTGTTAAAGTGTGTGGATACCGGTTTCTGGGCACCACTGTTGATGTCAGATAGATGCTGTCTAAATCTGTCAGCAAGACGTAGACCTATTTCTCCAATATATCTCATGTCTCAACGTGCGCAGATGATCACAAAGATAACGTTGCAACTCGTGCATGAGAAATTCTCACGAATGTGGAAAGTGGTCTTAGGGAATATCAGACTCTGGGTTTGAAGTACATGTGGGCAGGTCTTACAACGTGATCGAAGACAAGACATCATGCCAGGAAGAGACTGTTGGGATTGGGGTAGACTGCTATGGACCAGCACATCCCTGAAGTTACGATCCTGTAAGCCATCATGGGGCCTCTGAAAAGACATCGCGAGTGACTGGGTCTGCCTGGAGAATAGATAAGTGCCTGAGGAGGATATTCTTGGCAGCAATATTATGGGGATGGTAGGTTAGCGAAAGGATCGGCCTATTATTTCGTGGTTTAGGCCTGGAGGGAGAGATTATCGGCACGACTGATAGACTGAAAGCGTTAAAGGGCTGTAGACAAAACTTTATCAGGAAAGCTACAAAGACGGAAGAAGTCCAACTTTTCGTGGGCTTTTTGACGGAAGTCGTTATTATCCTGACAAAGTCGTCGGAGACGTAACAGTTGTGAGAAAGGAATAGAGACCTTACAAGAGGGGGGATGTGAGGAGGTATAGAGAAGGAATGCGTTGGAGTCAGTTTATGTATAATAAACCGTCGTACATAGTTGAGTTGAGATGAGTTAAGAACCGATATCACTGCACTCGGGACATTCCCATACGTGTTCCGTCCCCTCGCTCAACAGCTAGCGAAGAGTCATAGTACTAATCGTTCCCACCGCTAGCTGATTAAAAGTTTCCCTGGTCTTGCCTCTCAATTTTGACATTCTTCCAGAACTCCTGCCGATTCCCCGCAATCTCAGTCTTTCCACATATGGATTCTCAATCTGTTCCTCCGCCTTCTCTACCTGGTCCCACAGGCGCACGGCAACCTTCCCCTTGTCCATAGGCAATCTGCCACCAAGCGGTGCATTCCCTGCTGGCCTATCACTCTGTTCATTCCCCCGCACCCCCGCATGGCCAGGGCAAAATGTCCATACAATTCTCACAATCTGTGACTTCTGAAGCGACGAGAGCCATTCCACACGAAACATTCCTTTCTCCACCTTACTAAGCATACTCTTTGAATCCGTAATGAACACAACGTGTGTTGCAGTGGTCTCCTCTAGCCACCGGGATGCCACTGTAACTGCCTCCACCTCCATTCTCATGCTGGAGGTCTTAGTCTCATATGCCAGACACTCCTTTTTCAAGACTCGTCCATTAGCCTTTGCAATAAAACCCCAGCCACTACATCTGTTTCTCACCACTGACCCATCGGTGTAGATGACTATGCCACTTTGATGTGTGTTACTCTGGATCAGCTGTTGCACTTCAAACTCAGTGCGGCCCGCTGCCCATTCTCTGCACTCACAAACCAGCGTTATTATTACATTGTGCCAGTCCATCATGTCTTCCGGATCTTCAACCCACTCTCTTTCACGATTGGTGGTCTCTAAATCACACACCTGACGTATAAAAAGTTATGCCTGTGCCATCCAGGACCTGCCTCGTCTTAGTATATGACCTTTGACTATATCCATGGTTGCATGCAGCGGGTGATCCCTATCTACAGAAACTCTCAGGTACCATTTGACCTGAAGGACCCTATGCCTATTCGTCATTGTTGGTAGCGCCAGGATATAACTCATGCATATAATTGGTGTGTCCTTTGTGCATGGCAGCATTCTGTATGCGCTCCAACCTTTCAAGCTGGTTCTTTGATACTGTCAGCAGCCCCAAACCATACTCAATGACATAAATTATTAACGGCTGAAAGAGCCTGTACGGCATCCGCTGATCTACCCCGGTTGCTGCCATAGCCCTCAATGCATTAAGACCCTACCAGCCTTCATCACCAAAGCCTCCATGATCCTTAAAACACAAACACCTGTCAAGTGTGATACTCAAGTACTTCAATTTACTCTCTCGACTAAGAGGACATCCATTCAACATAATACCTGAGACATTTGCCTTGACGATCCGGTTATCCAGGGATGCCTTGTCTGGGTGTAAAATGGCCCCTGCGTCCCTGCACCACTCTGCCACCCCATTTACTGCCACCTGTAAGTCTTTCGCCAAACTGGCCCTGTCTCTGCCCTGTCTGTACACAAGCACATCGTCTGCAAATGTCAAGATTCTACCCACACCTGGTGTCTCAATAGCTGCGATTTTGCTGGTGTATACATTAAAGAGCACTGGGAACAAGGCAGATCCCTGTGGCAACCCAGGTGTAATAGTACATGGGTCATAAGTCCAGGAACCCATGCGCAGTGCAACCTTACGCTCATAAAGAACAGCCGCAACCCATCTAACAGGTCAAGGGCAGACCTCCATGTCCAACTGTGTGTATAACAACCGATCATACCTGACCCTGTTATACGCATGCTCCAGGTCAAAAGCTACCGCCACTGTCTATTGTTTATCCTGGAAGCCCTCGTAGACATCAAACGCAAAAGTTGCAGCATTGGCCTAGGTGTCCTTTCCAGGCCGGTAACTCTCGAGTCCTTGGGGAAGCAGATTACGACTTTCCAAATGTCGCTGGAGCCTGCGTGCTACTATCTTTTCGAGGACTATACTATACGTGTTTTGCAGAGTTATGATTCTGTATCCATTAAGTCTGGAGTGATCCTTACCTGGCTTTGGGAGTGGGACCGGGTAGCTATGCAGCCAGTAGTGGGGTATTTCCACCGTATTGATGCTTAGGTTGAAACAAAGAGCCATCTCCTCCAAGTCCCCATCATTTATGTTACTCATATGGGAGTACCTCACCCCACCCGGACCTGGCGCTGTGTCTTTAGCATGCTTCAGTACCCGTCTAATATCCTCCACCTTAATCTCACAGTCCTCCTTCCTAGTGACCTGTGACAAAGCTTCTCTGACATTATCTCTAATAGCTCTAGTCTGTTTTAAAAATCTTGCAAGAAAAGCCTCCCCTTTGCCCTTTGTCAGTTGTCATAGGTCGGTTATTATCATCATAAACGGTACCATGTGTACCAGGCATCGCCTGTCTCTTCGTCTGCCGGTGCAGCCTCCAGAATTTTCCGAAACTCACATCCCCACCGACTTCATTGATAAACTGTTCCCACTTAATCCTTTTTGCCTCTGCTGCCTCCTGCACATTTACTTTGTTATATCTTTCAGCCTCTTCCAATTCTGTGTCAACTGAATTGGTTGCTCTCCGCACCCTCTGCCAAATCCTTATGGCCGCCCTCTTTTCCCTCCATGAATTCTCTACCTCTGGTGTCCACCATGGTGGTTGGGTGAAAATTCTTCTTGTTGGTTTAGATCTTCCCTGTGATCTAAGGCGCCCCAAGAGCGAAGAGTGGTCGCAATCATAACTGAATGCTCTGCGGGCTCTTATAGCCCTAACTGTGCTGGACTTAGGTATCAGCACAGAACAGGGAAGGTTTTCACTTCCATGGTATCCAAGGACGCTCCATTTTATGTCTGATGCCGCCTCATGGGATACAAGCGCCAGGTCGATGGCCGTGTCAGGGTCCCCCGGTCTCATTGTTAGCCTAGTGGGTGTCCCGACAGACCACATCCGTCTCAAGCAAGGCCTCAGTACCCTGTCTGTTCTCTCCCGACCTGTCCCATTCTTTGGCATACATAGACCCGCGGAACCTAAAGAGACTGTTAGATCTAAGAAATTGACAGCCGACGAAAAAATAGTGGAGGTGAGTCTGATGCTGAAATGAAAGTTAGAGAAAAAGACAATGAAGTCCTGGAGATCAGACAAGGGCTTTTCTGAAACACCAAAGCAGTCACCGAAGTACCTCCTGTAAAGCTCCAGGAGCCTACCGGTGTATTAAGACCATACCTGGTGCTCCAGATAACCCATGAAAAGATACATTTCAAGAATACCAAGGACCGACAGAAAACCCAATGAACAATGTGTGTTGTAGGTGTGAAATATATTTGTCTTACCCCAGTTTCACAATATTCTAACAAAAAACATCTTGTAATGTTAAATGTTAAAAGTCCCAAGGTTATTTTCTTAGTAGTACACGTGTATGTTTATTTATCAACTGCCCTAGTGGCCTCACTGGGTTCCCCTATTGATATCTCTGTGTATTATATTTTAAGATTGGTCGTCATGGTAAGGAAGGTTAATATGAAAAAGATGCGTCTATTTGTGAATAGGAATCCATGATCAGTGAGCAGGCAGGCCGTCGTACTAACCACTGCGCCACCGAGTGGTCCGTGTCAACTAATGAATGCTATTTATATCCTGCTTTAAAATGCATGTGACTTGTTATATTTCCAGAAGCACACGCCCTGTCGGCACGTCTCAGAGAACATCCTGCCAGGTCAACAATGCTCATCCTGGCGTCCACAACGCAAATTAACTGACAGCAAGCGTCTGCGACGTTTTCTTGATACCACGCAATGGAGCGTACTCTTCACGCAATCAAACTGCCTTTGCTGTAGTTCACATGGAATGGTCAGCATTGTCAGGAGTTAGGAGCAAGTGTTTCACCTGTTCCTTGTTATGTTATAGCTAGTCGTACATCTGCATATTATCCTTTGTTTTCCCTTTGAAAGTTTTTATTTCTAGTTGTAAATTATCAAATTATTATCACACTATCTGTCATTCTGTCGCCCCACCTACCAACCCATCTGTTCGCCCGTCCGTCTAGCAATATGTCTGTCTGTCTGTCTGTATGTCTGTCTGCCTGCCTGCCTGCCTGCCTGCCTGCCTGCCTGCCTGCCTGCCTGCCTGCCTGTCTGTCTGTCTGTCTGTCTGTCTGTCTGTCTGTCTGTCTGTCTGTCTGTCTGTCTGTCTGTCTGTCTGTCTGTCTGTCTACAGAATAGATCGAGAAACCGAAATCAAAAGTCAGAAAGCAAATCCGCTTATACTGACATCGATATTAAAATATCTATACATAACTATGTCCTCACAACGAAAGATAATAATATATCGCACCAGCCCTAAGCTGTTAATGTCAAACTTAGACATTATTCAAATCATACTTACATAAAACCAACACTTGTTAGATGAGAGTCTGAGAAGGGCTGCCAACTTAACCATCCGAGACCGAATACGAAATGATGTCATCACAGACACACCGTGAAATCAACACCTTGTGCCACATATATTGAAGAGCAGATGATCAAATGGTTAGATCACATCGTTATAATGCAACACCATCGTTAAAATGCTACACCAAAAATATCTGATACAATGGCAAGAAATCACCTGAGAAGAAAATTGAATGACGACATCAAAGACATTGCACAATCACACGAAATGGCACTCATCCATTTATATCAATAGGACGGTATAACGTCATCTAATCTTCCCCACAACGCTTGCCAAAAGTGGAAGATGATGATGATGATTATCAGATTAGACTATCACTATTGCATGTCGGATAAGTTCATAGGCGCTAAGATCTTTTACACAAAATGGCTACGAGAGTGAGGCTCATCACAGTTTCAAGGTGTTGGTTCGCCAGTTTACTTGGCTCACTGAAAAATCTATCACGTTTCACATCAACCATTTTTCTCCCTCTTTTCCCCTTTATCCCCCATTAGAACATAGACTGTTGTTACCTTCCCCCTCCCCCAACCACGCCCCTTGCTATTTTATCTAGGTCTTTAGAATGTTGGTCAGCTCAGCATACAGGCAATTGTCTTCCATGACTGCTCACACAGATTACCCCAGTCCACATATATAGTGTTAACATACAGGCAATTGTCTTCCATGACTGCTCACACAGATTCCCCCAGTCCACATATATAGTGTTAACATACATGCAATTGTCTTCCATGACTGCTCACACAGATTCCCCCAGTCCACATATATAGTGTTAACATACAGGCAATTGTCTTCCATGACTGCTCACACAGATTCCATCAGTCCACACATATGTGTAAACATACAGGCAATTGTCTTCCATGACTGCTCACACAGATTCCCCCAGTCCACATATATAGTGTCAACATACAGGCAATTTTCTTCCATGACTGCTCACACAGATTCCCCCAGTCCTCATATATAGTGTCAACATACAGGCAATTTTCTTCCATGACTGCTCACACAGATTCCCCCAGTCCACATATATAGTGTCAACATACAGGCAATTTTCTTCCATGACTGCTCACACAGATTCCCCCAGTCCACATATATAGTGTCAACATACAGGCAATTTTCTTCCATGACTGCTCACACAGATTCCCCCAGTCCACATATATAGTGTCAACAACTTCCATGACTACTCACACAGATTCACCCAGTCCACATATATAGTGTCAACATACAGGCAATTGTCTTCCATGACTGCTCACACAGATCCCCCCAGTCCACATATATAGTGTCAACAACTTCCATGACTACTCACACAGATTCACCCAGTCCACATATATAGTGTCAACATACAGGCAATTGTCTTCCATGACTGCTCACACAGATCCCCCCAGTCCACATATATAGTGTCAACAACTTCCATGACTACTCACACAGATTCACCCAGTCCACATATATAGTGTCAACATACAGGCAATTGTCTTCCATGACTGCTCACACAGATCCCCCCAGTCCACATATATAGTGTCAACAACTTCCATGACTACTCACACAGATTCCCCCAGTCCACATATATGTGTAAACATACAGGCAATTGTCTTCCATGACTGCTCACACAGATCCCCCCAGTCCACATATATAGTGTCAACAACTTCCATGACTACTCACACAGATTCACCCAGTCCACATATATAGTGTCAACATACAGGCAATTGTCTTCCATGGCTGCTCACACAGATCCCTCCAGTCCACATATATAGTGTCAACAACTTCCATGACTGCTCACACAAATTCCACTTGTCCACATATATAGTGTCAACATACAGGCAATTGTCTTCCATGACTGCTCATACAGATTACCCCGGTCCACATATATAGTGTAAACATACAGGCAATTGTCTTCCATGACTGCTCACACAGATTCCCCCAGTCCACATATATATTTCAACATACAGGCAATTTTCTTCCATGACTGCTCACACAGATTCCTCCAGTCCACATATATAGTGTCAACATACAGGCAATTGTCTTCCATGACTGCTCACACAGATACCCCCAGTCCACATATATAGTGTCAACATACAGGCAATTGTCTTCCATGACTGCTCACACAGATACCCCCAGTCCACATATAAAGTGTCAACATACAGGCAATTGTCTTCCATGACTGCTCACACAGATACCCCCAGTCCACATATAAAGTGTCAACATACAGGCAATTGTCTTCAATGACTGCTCACACAGATACCCCTAGTCCACATATAAAGTGTCAACATACAGGCAATTGTCTTCCATGACTGCTCACACAGATACCCCCAGTCCACATATATAGTGTCAACATACAGGCAATTGTCTTCCATGACTGCTCACACAGATTCCCCCAGTCCACATATATATTTCAACATACAGGCAATTTTCTTCCATGACTGCTCACACAGATTCCTCCAGTCCACATATATAGTGTCAACATACAGGCAATTGTCTTCCATGACTGCTCACACAGATACCCCCAGTCCACATATATAGTGTCAACATACAGGCAATTGTCTTCCATGACTGCTCACACAGATACCCCCAGTCCACATATAAAGTGTCAACATACAGGCAATTGTCTTCCATGACTGCTCACACAGATACCCCCAGTCCACATATAAAGTGTCAACATACAGGCAATTGTCTTCAATGACTGCTCACACAGATACCCCCAGTCCACATATAAAGTGTCAACATACAGGCAATTGTCTTCCATGACTGCTCACACAGATACCCCCAGTCCACATATATAGTGTCAACATACAGGCAATTGTCTTCCATGACTGCTCACACAGATTCCCCCAGTCCACATATATAGTGTCAGCATACAGGCAATTGTCTTCCATGACTGCTCACACAGATACCCCAAGTCCACATATAAAGTGTCAACATACAGGCAATTGTCTTCCATGACTGCTCACACAGATACCCCCAGTCCACATATAAAGTGTCAACATACAGGCATATGTCTTCCATGACTGCTCACACAGATACCCCCAGTCCACATATAAAGTGTCAACATACAGGCAATTGTCTTCCATGACTGCTCACACAGATACCCCCAGTCCACATATATAGTGTCAACATACAGGCAATTGTCTTCCATGACTGCTCACACAGATACCCCCAGTCCACATATATAGTGTCAACATACAGGCAATTGTCTTCCATGACTGCTCACACAGATTCCCCCAGTCCACATATATAGTGTCAGCATACAGGCAATTGTCTTCCATGACTGCTCACACAGATACCCCCAGTCCACATATAAAGTGTCAACATACAGGCAATTGTCTTCCATGACTGCTCACACAGATACCCCCAGTCCACATATAAAGTGTCAACATACAGGCAATCGTCTTCCATGACTGCTCACACAGATACCCCCAGTCCACATATAAAGTGTCAACATACAGGCAATTGTCTTCCATGACTGCTCACACAGATACCCCCAGTCCACATATATAGTGTCAACATACAGGCAATTGTCTTCCATGACTGCTCACACAGATACCCCCAGTCCACATATAAAGTGTCAAAATACAGGCAATTGTCTTCCATGACTGCTCACACAGATACCCCCAGTCCACATATAAAGTGTCAACATACAGGCAATTGTCTTCCATGACTGCTCACACAGATACCCCCAGTCCACATATATAGTGTCAACATACAGGCAATTTTCTTCCATGACTGCTCACACAGATTCCCTCAGTCCACATATATATTGTCAACATACAGGCAATTTTCTTCCATGACTGCTCACACAGATTCCTCCAGTCCACATATATAGTGTCAACATACAGGCAATTGTCTTCCATGACTGCTCACACAGATACCCCCAGTCCACATATAAAGTGTCAACATACAGGCAATTGTCTTCCATGACTGCTCACACAGATACCCCCAGTCCACATATATAGTGTCAACATACAGGCAATTGTCTTCCATGACTGCTCACACAGATTCCCCCAGTCCACATATATAGTGTCAACATACAGGCAATTGTCTTCCATGACTGCTCACACAGATACCCCCAGTCCACATATATAGTGTCAACATACAGGCAATTGTCTTCCATGACTGCTCACACAGATACCCCCAGTCCACATATATAGTGTCAACATACAGGCAATTGTCTTCCATGACTGCTCATACAGATACCCCCAGTCCCAGTCCACATATAAAGTGTCAACATACAGGCAATTGTCTTCCATGACTGCTCACACAGATACCCCCAGTCCACATATATAGTGTCAACATACAGGAAATTTTCTTCCATGACTTCTCACACAGATTCCCTCAGTCCACATATATATTGTCAACATATAGGCAATTTTCTTCCATGACTGCTCACACAGATTCCTCCAGTCCACATATATAGTGTCAACATACAGGCAATTGTCTTCCATGACTGCTCACACAGATTCCTCCAGTCCACATATATAGTGTCAACATACAGGCAATTGTCTTCCATGACTGCTCACACAGATACCCCCAGTCCACATATAAAGTGTCTACATACAGGCAATTGTCTTCCATGACTGCTCACACAGATACCCCCAGTCCACATATAAAGTGTCAACATACAGGCAACTGTCTTCCATGACTGCTCACACAGATACCCCCAGTCCACATATATAGTGTCAACATACAGGCAATTGTCTTCCATGACTGCTCACACAGATACCCCCAGTCCACATATATAGTGTCAACATACAGGCAATTGTCTTCCATGACTGCTCACACAGATACCCCCAGTCCCAGTCCACATATAAAGTGTCAACATACAGGCAATTGTCTTCCATGACTGCTCACACAGATACCCCCAGTCCACATATATAGTGTCAACATACAGGAAATTTTCTTCCATGACTTCTCACACAGATTCCCTCAGTCCACATATATATTGTCAACATATAGGCAATTTTCTTCCATGACTGCTCACACAGATTCCTCCAGTCCACATATATAGTGTCAACATACAGGCAATTGTCTTCCATGACTGCTCACACAGATTCCTCCAGTCCACATATATAGTGTCAACATACAGGCAATTGTCTTCCATGACTGCTCACACAGATACCCCCAGTCCACATATAAAGTGTCTACATACAGGCAATTGTCTTCCATGACTGCTCACACAGATACCCCCAGTCCACATATAAAGTGTCAACATACAGGCAATTGTCTTCCATGACTGCTCACACAGATACCCCCAGTCCACATATATAGTGTCAACATACAGGCAATTGTCTTCCATGACTGCTCACACAGATACCCCCAGTCCACATATATAGTGTCAACATACAGGCAATTGTCTTCCATGACTGCTCACACAGATACCCCCAGTCCACATATAAAGTGTCAAAAATTTCGCTGGTTATTGAAGACGTTAATGTAGAAAGTGACGAAATGTTTGCTCTAGATCAGTGCTTCCAAAACTTTTCACTTTCGCGGACCGACATAAAATTTTCCTTTTGCACCAGGGACCGTTGACGTTTAAAAAAATTTTTTTCTCCTTGTAATCTGGAATTTTATACGACCTCAATATACATTTTAATATAAATATAAGATTTAACGTAATTGTGGGTGTTGTCCCGGTGCGATAAATACTGCTCCATGATATTATTGGATGACGGCGATTTATTTAATGGTGGTCCCATTTAAAATTATTGTAGAGATTTACAAATCAACATTTTTTTCAAATGTCCAAACTACATTTAGGTCATCTTGTAAAGGTATACTCGTATAAATCGACAGTAATGAACACCAATATAAAATAAAAATAAAATATATCTTGGAAAACGATACCAAATCAGATTTTAAACAAGCTGACTAAATTACAGTATGTTGTAATAAAAATGATTTAATAATCAGCTGCTAACAGTAACTGTTTAATGCGAGAGGTGGGCCTATTTATTATTTACAAGCTTATCAAATCGTGGCTAGAGTGTAGACATCGCTACCCGCAAAGGAGAACAAATTTCAATACTGTTTCTGTATTTTGTCTTAATAATGCTCATAGACGAAAAAGAAATACTCTTCTTTCAAGTTGTCTTTGTATCGATATCTCACATACACCATCAGCATCGCTAAGTTGGCATCGTCCGTGCTTTCTTCCAGCTGTAATGAATTTTACTTTGCAAATGTATCTAACACCTTCTCTCGCTCAAACGATGACAAAACGCATTATAATCGTACAACGAAAATCACGTATGTTCTGAATCTTATGACAATCAGCAAATTATAATGTGCATCTTTCTCACTTTTCGTCACATAGGAAACAAAAGAAACGTACGTCTTTCAACAATTATCGTCGACTTTTAGTATCGGTCTCAGCTGGTTACTATTTTTAACTTTCACATTGAACCATTGATTCGCTTCTCCTTAAAAATAAAAAAAACTCTTTGGGCAGGCTCAATTTATTTTAAAATTAAATTACCATAAAAACGGTGCGGATATATCTTGTTTTTAAAAAGTTCTAAACAATCCTCAAAGGAGAAAATATTTAACTTGTTTCTTAACTTTTACAACTCACTTTGCGGACCGGCAAAGAGGGCTCGCGGACCAGCACCGGTCCGTGGACTACCATGTTGGGAAGAACTGCTCTAGATCACCAGGGATGTGTTGATGTGTCAGTCACTTTATTCAATTATATATCTTTCCAAACTTGGGAGCTATACCCTCTGCGCTCAGCTCTGAAGATCTATCTCCTGTAATGAGCTCGGGAGCTCTACCATTTGCGCCTAGCTCGGGAGCTGTACCTCCCTCGATGAGCTCGGGAGCTTTATACTGTGCGGTAAGCTTGGGAGCTCTACCATCTGCGCTTAGCTCGTGAGCTCTACCCTATGCGCTGAGTTCGGGATTTCTACCCTCTGTGCTGATTTACAATATTATTCACATCTGCATTTTTTATGTCGCCATGTCATACTACTCCATTACTACTTATTATTATTGTCCGCATTCTTCTTTTTATCTTTTTCTGTGATGCGTTGGTCTAGACTTACTTATTAATAAACCACCACGGAACTGGTGTCGTGAGTCGCACACGCTGTAGGATTTACTTACGAGGCGATCTGAGCACTTCTGGACCGAATGGTTTGATGTGAAATGTTGTTTGTCCATCAAGAATCATGATGACCATTCATTTCATCCAGTGGGGTTGAAAGTATGGAGCTGTGAGTTCTAAGATGGCTGATAAGGCCTATTTTGGCTCGAAATGTTCTTTGCCAATCTGGGCAAGGAATGCTTGACGTTCCAGGAGGAGGATCTCCTGCAGTGGTTTTCCTGTCCAGCCTCTTCTTCACAGCTCTTGCAGTCCTGGTTGCTTCACAAGTGTCTGTACCCTTGTCTAATGATGTACGCCACGAATTTCGGTCGTTGGCAGCAATCTCCCAAGTGTCAAGATAAATTCCAAAAGCTTTTAGTGAGATCTTCAGAGTGTCTTTAAAGTGTTTCCTCTAGCCGCCTTGGGAGCGTTTACCATAACGCAGCTCGCCGTAAAAAAAACATCGTTTAGGGAGCCTGTGATCTGGCATGCGAGTCAAGTGACCAGCCCAGCGAATCTGATTCTTTATTAGTATAGTGTGGATACTGGGCATGGACGGACGCTCTTCCTAGGACTTCAGTGTCTGGGATCTTGTCTTGCCATTTAATTGTATATAGCTTCATAAGGCAGACTGTGTGGAAGTATTTCAAGAATTTCCTGGCTTGTCGCTGATAAATTGTCCAGGTTTCACAAGCATATAGCATTGTGAATAATACGACTACTTTGTAGACTTTCAGCTTTGTTTGCAGGCTTATTTCATTTCTGTCCCACACATTCTTGTACAGTCTGCAAAAGCCAGACTGGCCTTGGAGATTCTTGTATTAACTTCGTCATCAGTTGTGGCAGTTTGTGACACAGTGTTGGGTGAATTTGTCGACAACACTTAGTCTATGACCATTCACTTTGATATTCGGCACGGTGTGATTATTCCATGGAGCTGGCTGGTACATAACTACAGTCTTCTCCAAGTCGATATTGAGCCCATACTTTGCACAAGCATATGAGAAAGCTGAAACATCGTGTTGCATATCTGCCTCTGAGCTGGCATATAGAATGTGCAATGAGGATGATCTGTCGACTAACTAACTAAGTAACTTACGACTTACTATACCACATGCGCCGTGACATTCATCAACCAACTCAGGCCCAGCCGTCCTACCTGTAGCGATCTTTCGCAACCACGCCCGTGTTATCTACATTTTATTTGTCAGTGCCTTTAACTATCTCCTCCGTGTGTTCTTTTAAGATGTCCCACTATTTCTCAATCACAAACACTCTAAAAAGTGTGGGTGTAAATGCGAAATCCTGTCCAAAAAAAAAATCATGTAAAGCTAATTTATTTTTAAAAACTGTTTTGTTCGCCCTGAGGGCCCAGACTAGTGAGTATCTAGTTATACTTTCCTTATGTTTTCTCAGTGTATCCCATCCAACTTCAGAGTGTTTTCCGGACCTCCTAATTTTCTGGAATTTGCTTGTCCTCCACACTTCTACAGTTGTGATTCTGTCGTGTCATTTTAGTCCCACTATTCTGCGCAGTTACCGATTAATTAATGTTTTGTAATTTGTTTCATCCCTTAGTTGTTCTCGATGTTTTTGATCCATACCATAATAATTATTTAACTCTGACATTTTTTTTCGCATATCCTTTACAGGACATCGTTGTCAACATCAGCATCTTTCAGCTGATTGTTGATTTATTGGCAAGATTACGCTCGCTAGTTTGCCATTGCTTTCTGAGCGACCGGCTCAATACCCCGTAAGTTACCGACGCGGTGAGAACCGCTACCGATTCTCGCGCAACGTCACGTTACTTACGAGAGTATACGAGATTACGGAGAAAGTCGTGTAACCTCTAGACCAGCGAGACCGGCAACTCTGACATTACATAAAAATTTTTTTTTGATAAGTTTAATTTCTTCAGATGTTTACAAATGTCCTCCTGCTATGAAAGTTCTTCTTGCCTTGTGTATTTTCATTTGAATATCTCTGTCTACTCCCTCCCTTCCTAACTTTGCTATTTACATTGATGTGATTCCTCCTCTTGTAATGAGGTTCACCGAGGAAGATTGGGCCGTTATGTGCTTGGTTTAATCTCATTATTCTTGTCTGCCCATATGGATTTTTAGACCACAGTTTTAGACCTAGATAGACAGATATAATTCTAAAAACTAACTCTCATTTCTCCCTTATCATCTTTCTCTCTTTTTCTCACTCTCTCTCACTCTTTCTCTCTCACAACCTCTCTCTTTCTCTATCTCACACACACTTACTCTCTCTCACATACACCCTTTCTCTCTCTCAAACATACTCTCTCTCTCTCTCTCTCTCTCTCTCTCTCTCTCTCTCTCTCTCTCTCGCACACACAATTTCTCTTTCACACTCTGTCGCTCTGTTTCTCTCTCTCTCTCTCTCATATTCTCTCTTTCTCTCTCTCTCTCTCTTTCACATACACACTCTCTCTCACACACACTCTTTCTCTCTCTCTCTCTCTCTCTCTCTCTCTCTCTCTCTCTCTCTCTCTCTCTCTCTCTCTCTCTATCTCTCACTCTCTGATTGTCTACTCTTACAAACAGAGATGGAACTTTCCACAGACACCCCATTAAGCATTATGCTTTCATTATGTTTCCGGACGTTTCTGTCCAGACAGGCCTGTATGGGGTCTTTGTGGGACACACAGGACGTCTTAAACTGGGCAAGAAGCCTGGATCCACAGGCCTAGAAATATATGTAGTTTGGCAGATGAAACTGACAATCCAATGTGTGCGTTGAGAAACTACTTTATTTTCAACGTACACTTTCAAGTTTTTCTTACGAGGACAGTTAGTTAGTTAGTTAGTTAGTTAGTCGACAGATCATCCTCATTGCACATCGAACCATTCAGTTCATAAGTGCTCGGATTTACGAGGACAGTGTGACGATCGAATATGAACATATGTGAACTTAACAAAGGTGTCCGTTCTGAATGCGGAAAGAACGTAGAGAATAGCAACAGTAATCAAGTGTGACAGGACCGGGTAAAATCTAACCCTAACAAGCGTTTACAGCTTGTGTGTGTATGTATGTATGTATGTATGTATGTATGTATGTATGTATGTATGTATGTATGTATGTATGTATGTATGTATGTATGTATGTATGTATGTATGTATGTATGTATGTATATATATATATACACACACTAGCTGACCCGGCCCGGCTTCGCCCAGACCCTAGTTGGGAGCATCTCATTTAATTCATATAAGTAGTCATATAAGTTCTCGTACCCGTTCCCGACTATCTATCTATCTATCTATCTATCTATCTATCTATCTATCTATCTATCTATCTATCTATCTATCTATCTATCTGTCTGTCTGTCTGTCTGTCTGTCTGTCTGTCTGTCTGTCTGTCTGTCTGTCTGTCTGACCCGTCCCGG
Source organism: Cepaea hortensis (assembly GCA_963921405.1). Classification (NCBI taxonomy): domain Eukaryota; kingdom Metazoa; phylum Mollusca; class Gastropoda; order Stylommatophora; family Helicidae; genus Cepaea; species Cepaea hortensis. The sequence goes on along the minus strand of CAWUFQ010000680.1, from coordinate 13 downwards.
CATCGCCCCAGCT